>CAKOAT010203266.1:1945-39833 GCA_932364175.1 Eruca vesicaria subsp. sativa
TCGATAAATGTCACAGAACCTGGATTCTTATCTTTTAACATGTGAAACCAGCTGGGCAAAGCTTCATAACTGTCATCAGGAGTACCCCTAGCTAGATCTTGGGCATGCTCTTGACACCTCCAAGCCTTTGAATATGAAATCATAACACCATGATCTTTTCTAGCCTTCTCAATAATCTGTTTTGGTTTCAGCCCAATTTCTCCTCCTTCATAATGATTGCTGACCATACTTCCCAACAGTTTCGCAGTAGCTTGCCGATGTTTAACACTTCTCAGAGAAGTGTCACATGTATGTTTAGATACATAATGACGCACAACAAACATCTGAGATCCTTTCACTGATTTTGCACGAAAACTCCAGCTACATTTTTCTTCAACACAAGTAAGCATATAACGTTTCCTGTCTGAATATTCTGTGCGGAACTCAAAGCTTTGACTAACTGCAAGCGACTTCAACTTCGTGCTCATTTCCTTTTTGTCCTTAAAAAACTTTCCGCAGAACAATTCATCAGTGTCATCACATTGATTTGTAGCACAAGTTGGAGACGAGATCTCTGAAAAAGAATGTGATTCTTCTCCCAAATTTTGTTGACCGCGTCTGCTAGAAAAAGATGATAATTTGGACCTTTCAGATCCATCTACAGCTGGACCCATCATGTTCAATCCTCTCTAAAAGGAAAAAAAAAGAGTTAAAAATGGAATTTATAACTGATTATAAGATATTGATTATACTCCGAAAGTTATATGTACCTTATTACTAATAAAACCAGTTGAAGGAGATACATAATGATTATGTCGTATTCCTGATAAATCATCAACTCTCTGAATATTGTTTCATTCAGTCTCAGGGAGAAATTGTGTTCCACGCTACAAAATTAGATAGAGATCTTCTTTCTTAAACAATTTATAATACCTTATAATTATGAGTATTAAGATTAAACAGAGTTGATAAGTACCTCAAATGCACTACTACTTCGAGCAATAGGCGAATTGCGATTATTGGACAATTCATCACGTGTCTGAGTCAGGTTTGGCATAATCAATGGTGATAGTTGTGTTCCTCCAGCATTAGGCAAATCATGGGTAATTAAAACTTCATTCCATGTTTCCTTCTGAAAACATAAAAACATAAAGATAGTAAATGAAATCTTGTAAAATAGTTTTATAAAGCCTTCTAAATATGATTTTGTTGTATTCCTNATACCTTATAAGTATGAGTATTAAGATAAAACAGTGTTGAAAGTACCTCAAATGCACTACTACTTCGAACAATAGGCGAATTGCGATTACTGGACAATTCATCAAGTGCCTGAGTCAGGTTTGGCATAATCAATGGTGATAGTTGTGTTCCTCCAGCATTTGGCAAATCATGGGTAAATAAAACTTCATTCCGTGTTTCTTTCTGAAACATTAAAACATAAAAGTTAGTAAATGAATCTTGTAAAATAGTTTTATAAAGCCTTCTAAATATGTGTACTTGCCTTTACAGTTAAACAAAGATGAAGACCTCCATTTTGTTGTAATTTATTCAGGTACGTCGAAACATGTCGATCGTTCCTGATAAATACTGGAGGAATATCTCTACTTCCAAAATTAACTTTTGAACAAGATGCATAACTAAGCTTCACATTGTTGGACTCAATTTCAAAATCTTCTAGCAAATAACCAACTAAATCATTGAACCTAATGTCTTTAGGAATCATACTAATGGAAGATCCGAAATCCCAGTGATTTCCATTTACGAGTTTCCATTCCCCGCAAACAGCACAAATCTCAATCATAGTACCCTGAAAACATAAAAAATTCGTCTAATACAATATTTATAAAGCCTTATAAATAAGAGATTTATAAAATTCATGTAAATTAATTTGTCTCCTTTCCAGAAACTAGTCGATAACAGCACTAAAAACAAAAGTTATACAGATTCTCTTCGATGAGGTTAAGAAATCAAGCTAAAGAAACGTTGTGTTCATCTAAATACAATATTTATAAAGCCTTATAAATAAGAGATTTATAAAATTCATGAAAATTAATTCGTCTCCTTTCCAGAAACTGGTCGATAACAGCACTAAAAACAAAAGTTATACACATGCTCTTCGATGAGGTTAAGAAATCAAGCTAAAGAAACGTTGTGTTCATCTAAATATAATTTTATAAAGCCTTATAAATAAGAGATTTATAAAATTCATGAAATAATATTCATCTCCTTCCCAGAAAACTGATCCAGAACATCACTAAAACACACAGATATCCATATGCTCTTCGACGAGATTAAGAAATCAAGCTAAAAAAACGTTGTACCTTTGCCGACGTTTCTAGATCATTCGTCCCAACGCTATTCATCTTCGATTGATGTAAATCTAGGTATCGATTTAGCCGGAGTCGTTGAATAACACAGGGGGATCGCCGGAATCGTTGAATCTCGTCTGAATCGTTGAATCTCCCAGAAATCGTTGAATCTCCCAGAAATCGTTGAATCTCCCAGAAATCGTTGAATCTCGCCGGAAACTTTGAATCTCGGAGGAATCTCGCCGGATAATTTCGCCGGATAATCTCGCCAGAGTCCTTGAATCTCCCCGAAATCTGAATCTCTCGTCGGCGATGAAAGAATAGGTTTAGGTTTATGTTTGAATAATGAAGGGTAGTATAGTCTTTGTGGTATCAAAATTTTGAGTGTAAAGTTGGTTAATGTAAAAGTGAAATGTGGTATCATGAAAGTGCTAGTTTTAGCAATTTCCCTATTTTGTATTATTTTTTTTCAACAATTTAAAAGGTATTTATCAAAAAATCGGCTAATAACTTTTTTATTGTAGATTTTAGAATGTTTCTTTTTAATAGTATAGATTATTAAAATTCATTTAATAAAATATAAAATTTAGTGTCCAAATTAAATAAAATAAGTTTCTATTAACAGATATTTTAAAATTATGAATTTTGGTATAAAAAGAGTTCATTAAAATTATAATTGCTATGAAATAATTGATCAAAAATAGTTTGAGTGAAAAAAAAAAAAACAACAAAAATCTCTATGACTAATAAAAACACAACACATGTCTCCACACCATACAAATAAAACTTGAGCTTATTAGTATCTGACACATGTCTTTGTTAATTTCTTTTTTTTGTCCATTCAACCGTTGAATCTTTTTGGCATAGTTTAATCCACTCATACTTTATTTTATTCAATTTGCCAATGTAAGAGGTTTATAGTATAATGTTTTAATTCAACCTTCCATTGTACATGGTCTTAGATTTTTTTAAAAAGAAGTAGTGATCTATAACCCTTCCATATTGCTAAATCTCTTGACCACTTTCCAATTTTGTTCTAATAGAAACGGTCCCCTAGGCCTAGTAGAGAGCCCAACTAAGAAGAAAGAAACCTTTCACATGTTGTCTAGTTTTAACTGAAAAAACCTGGCTAAGTTTCAAATCAAACAGAGTCATCAATTCAGTTATGATAAAATCCCCTCGTTGTCTCCACAATCCACATCTTCCCTTGTCCCCGTCTAATCGTCTCATCATATCGTCCCATAGAGAGAGAACCCATGTAGAGAGTGATGTCACTTAAACAATGCAACCACAGTCTCTTTCTTTCCTCTCCTCCACTTTCCCTTCTCAACATCACCATCGTCATCTTCCTCCACCTCCGCAGCTTTCCCGCACTTTCCTTCAAACCAAACACCTCTCAATCATCATCAAAATCCCTATAACCCACATCCTTGAGAAGCACATTTACCCTGACTCCTACTTGATCCACCCTTCTCTCCTATGTAATACTCATCGTCGACTGCATGACCACTCCACCTATCAACTCTTGTGGCGAAAAGGGTGAGTTTCCTGTTGACGGTGGTCTTGAAGATGAAGGAAGATGGGTTTTGGGATGCGTTGGAGTTATGTAGTGATTCTTCTCCGCTGTTCAAGACCTCTCGACTTTCATTTGTACATAAAGATTCTTGATTTGTAGAGCTTTTTTAGGACATTGAAACATGGACACCAAGTGGTGCGAGTCTCTTCTTTGGTAATAATAAATCAAAAAGGAAGAAACATCACGTCTATGTGTAATTTGTGGGTTATAGAGAGATATAGTTCTTGGTAGGAGAAAGAATGTTCATTTGCAATGTGGATGGTACTGTTGTTAATGCATCGGAATGAGATGAAATGTGATTTCCATTTCTGGACTACTTGTCAGTCAAGTAGGTGCAAGTTTTAGAGATGAGATTTTTCGGAGAATGTGGATCTACAATTGGAGGTAGGGGGCTAAGTATGTAATAATTAATCCGACAATTGGGTTGGATCTTGGTAAAATAGAACTTTTGATGTCATTGAACCTCTAGTCTCTTTTTAGTTTCTGTTATGATATTTTTGAGGTATAATCTGAATATACCGGGCATAAGACGAGTATTCGCTATTTTGTGTACTTGATACTTAATTTGTCTTATACGGGTAATAAAATTTAGACTTGTTATTTGACTTGTTAAAAATGAGTACTAGCTATTTTGAGTATTTATCAAAAATAAGCTACTTGTAAGTTACATTACTTTATATCTTGTTATTTGCAAATATTTTGTGAATTATTTACGAGTATTCCAGAATATTTAAAAACTACTTATTAAATAATACTATATAAATAATACTAAATTGAAAAGGGACATGAAAAATTGTATTGTTTATTTCATTAAAAAGAACATGAGAATTACTTCGCACGAGAACAAAAATGTATTCTCTAAGAAACTAACGGTAGCAGTAAGCTATATAGTTAGAAAGTTTTAATACTTGTTGCTTGACTTATTTACAAGTATCTAAAACTCATTATTTTAATATTCGATTTGATGATGAGGAGTACTTGAAAAATCAAGACAATACAAAACAAGTAACAATTATAAGACGAAAACGAGTATTTATTTCCAACCTAAATGCAAATAAAATAAAATAAAACAAATATTTTTAGTAAGTAACACGTACTTAATATATTATGTAGCAAGAAGTAAGTAACACGTACTTAATATATTATGTAGCAAGTAGTAAGTAATAAGGTAAGTAACAAGGTGAATATTAAAAAAATATTATAATATTTGATATCTGATTTGGTTTTACAAGTAATAAAAAATTTCGATTTATTATTGACGTTGACAACATCAAGTACTTAACTTTTTAAATGGATATGAGATAAGTAACGAGTTAAAGCAGAGTAAGCAGCAATGGTGTTCAGTCCTATGGACTTGTATATTCTCTTTACTTAAAATGAGATTTTATTGGAGGCTCGTGACAAGAAACACGAGCCTTTTTTGTTGTCATCACAATTCGCAAGGCGTTTTAGAGTACCATTAATTCAAATACTTAACTAGAGGTGTTTATTCTTTTTTAATAATTTAAGTTGTAAAAGTAATTAGCACCAATGTTTGGACAGCTTAATTAAGCACCAATGTTTCTTTCTTTTGTTTATTTTCATTTTTTTAATCGGAAAATCACTAAACATCCCACTAAGCTGCTGCGTTAATGGTGCTCTAATTATAGAAAGCGAGAAGAGACGCCCCTCGTTTTCTGCTCTCTTTCTCTCACTAAAACTTACAAAGGTGAAAGATAAAACTCGTGTTCATTAACTTACTAGTAAACAGTTCACACATAAACTTAGAATTACAAAAACTAAAAAACAGTTTTACACAAGAAGAATAAACATCTGCTTCTCTATTGGAATGTCGAACAATCTGTTGGATTGTCAAGAAACTTCGAAGTACGTATATGTGTAAAACTGAAACATTAGATCCCTAAAAAGAGAGGTGACGAATAAAACGAGGGATAAATCCCAATATCTAATATATCCCACTTTGACATAACATGCGCCATATTCCGGAAAAGACCACATGTATGTATTCGTCTTTTGAGAAAAGTCCTAATCTAAAGAATCTCTACAATAAAGAAAAAAAATCTCACTTTTTATTTTCTAACATCAGAAGAAAAAAAATCTCATTAAAAGTTAATTCTTGGATATAATCAAGTCTCCAATATTTATTATCAAATCTTTAAGTAGCATTGAAATCCAACATTTCCCTATAAGTGGAATTATGATCAAACTAATATTTCTCAGTCCTTCATATGGTCAACTAGATTTTCTTCATTTCAAGAAACAAATTTTAAAAAAGTGAAGTAAGTAGGGGCGAATCTGAACAATTTAAAATGATTAGGCAACAAATAGAAACTAAACAAAAAAAAAGGTTTTTTTTTTTAATTGACACTGTAGGCTTCCCTCCACATCTATGCCCAAACATAAAAGTCCTTTCTTCCCTCGTTTTCTGCTCTCTTTCTCTCACTAAAACCCTCGTGTTTTCCCTTCTCTCTCTCTCTCTCCTCCCTTCGCCGTCTCTTTTCTCCGCTTCGCTACCATCCATGTCCGGCGGCGTACGTTCTTCTCAGCCGCCATCTTCATCTAACCCTGTGGTCCCACCCATACGTCGACACTTGGCGTTTGCCTCAACGAAACCGCCGTTTCACCACTCCGATTACCGTCGATTCACTAACAGCGATAGTAGCTGCGGAAGCGTAGATCGGGAGGAGGACGCCTTCGTTTTAAGATCTCCTGTGAGTTCTTCGACTCGGTTTAGTGTGGTTTAGGTTGCTCAATTTCGTAAACCGGTTTAGAAATTGGCCTGGTTTATATGTTCATTGGCTCGGTTTTATGTATAAAGATAGACCAATGTTGGCTATGTCCGGGGCCATGATAGTTTATTCACATATGCCCATTGTAATGGGATATGATTTTTTGAAGTAGATGCCATTGTTGTGAAACTTAATGATATATAGAGACATGTGTGTGTTTGGATGCTTGAAAACAACTTATTTCAAGTTAATAACAAGTATTATTATTATTATTATTATATCTGCAGTCACGGAAGAGAAAGTCGATGATGGATGTGGTTACTACTACTTCTTATAGTAATGGATTCACGAGCTCTGGTTCCTCTAGCATATACAACAGTTCCTGTCACACTCCTGTTTCAGCTAAAGGAGGCAGAGTCAACGCTAAGTCAAAGGCTAAAGAGACTCTGTCACTTCCTCAAACACCCATCTCAAATGCTGGTAAAGAAGATATTTGGGTTTGTCTTTCATGCCTGGAGCAACAAGATGGTCAAAGAACTGATATTATTTTCTTGATAAAGTTGTAGGTTCTCCTGTCACACTAACTCCTTCTGGAAGTTGCCGTTATGACAGTTCTTTAGGTAATTAAACCACTGTTTATGTATACATGTTGTGGTGGATTTGAAGATGCTGACATAAACCATGTGGCATGTTCAGGTCTCCTTACGAAAAAGTTTGTCAATCTAATTAAACAATCTAAAGATGGAACGCTGGACCTAAACCAAGCTGCAGAAACATTGGGGGTGCAGAAACGACGTATATACGATATTACTAACGTTTTGGAGGGGATTGGTCTCATTGAAAAGCCTTTCAAGAACCGAATTCTTTGGAAGTGAGGATCTTATGATAATAATATGCTTATGCTGTTTGAACTTCGAATCTCCTTTGTTCGGATTCTCCTTGAATCACTTAAACAAATCTAAACTCACTTGTGGGTCAATAAACTTGACCAGGGGAGTTGATGATTCGAGCCCTGGCGATATGGATGCTGATGTATCTGTCTTACAGGTGCGGTGAAGCAGCTTGCATTTAATAAAGTTATTGTGCAAATAGTATGCGACTTAGATTCTGGATTGATGATTTTGTTTTCTCCTTGCAGACAGAAATTGAAAACCTTAACCTCGAGGAGCAAGCGCTAGATAACCAAATCAGGTTTGATAGAATTCATTTAGAGAGTTGTAGCTCATGGGTTCTTGTGATTCATCTACTCAACTAATGCTGACTTTTAGTATCTTATTTTCAGAGAAATGGAGGAAAGACTAAGGGATCTTAGCGAAAAGGAAAAGAACCAGAAGTAAAAGTCCCCGTCTATCTATAGTTTTGTAGGCTAGTTTTCTCTTATTTTTTGGTAATGCGATGGTCCTATTCTTATGATGCAGGTGGCTGTTTGTAACCGAAGAGGACATCAAGAGTTTACCGGGTTTCCAGGTCTGTCTTTTTAGCCCTTAGGAGTTTCATTGTTCACTTATATCTCAGCTCTCACGTTGCTGCTCTTGCAGAACCAAACTCTGATAGCCGTCAAAGCACCTCATGGCACAACTTTGGAAGTCCCTGATCCAGATGAAGTTAGTCTCTTTCAGCAACTTTAATAGCCATCTGCTATTTATCATTCGCTGCAATTTTTCTATATGATAATATGTTTCTGATCTACATGACAGGCGGGTGACCTCCCCCAGAGGAGATACAGGATCATTCTTAGAAGTACAATGGGACCTATTGACGTTTACCTTGTCAGGTATCTATTCCTTCTAGTTTCTTCCATCTTTTTCTTAAAATAAACATGAATTGTAGTCACTCAAAGATAAATTTAATGATAGACAAAAGGTTTAGTTTGGTCTTTTTTTATAGAAAGTTTTTTTTCATGTTAGCAACTCATACAAATATTCTGCCTAGAGAAGCTTTAAATATGAACAACATAAACTGTATTAGACATATCTTTTCATACAATGTCGTACTCTTCTCATGGAGGTACTTACGTGTCTTTTTACTTTTACTCCATGTCCAGCGAATTTGAGGATACGAATGGGAGTGTTGCACCACCAGCATGCTTGCCGCCTATTGCTTCTTGCTCAGGATCTACAGAAAACCATGACATTGAAGCCTTAACTGTTTATAACACAGAAACTACCATTGAGCATCAGATGTCTCAAGTTCATGCACATGCTCAACCCGGCGACACCTCTGATCTTAATACCTTGCAGGAGCAAGTTGGAGGAATGCTTAAGATTACCCCCTCTAACATCGAAGTAAGACCTTCTCCTGGTTATTTTAAGATAACACGCACAAACTATACAATGATGGACAAATTTCAAACAAATATCTTGAAGATATTTCTGTTATGCATACATGAACTTACCAAGTACTTATCAAATTGGTCTTGTATTTTGCAGAATGATGATACAGACTACTGGCTTCTCTCCAATGCTGAAATTAGCATGACGGACATTTGGAACGCCGACTGTATCCTTTGATATATCAAAAACATTTTACATCATATAGTATAATGTATCTGTATACTAATACACGATCCTTAACTCATGCAAAAGCTGGTATAGATTGGGATTATGGAGTAGCTGACGTGAGTAGTCCACCACCGGTAATGGATGAAGAAATAGCCGCAGCAGCTATTGACTCCACACCAAGATGATTGCAAGAAGACCAAACATACCAGATATGTTTCTTCACAACACTCTTAGCGTCCAGATCAAATCCATGGAAGGAGCTGATACAGAGAACGTGTAATGTACCAGTGGCAGGTGCGTTCCATACAATGTACCATTTAAATTATGATTCATTTATTGCTGGAGAGTTGTGTAACGAGTGACAATGCAGATGAACTAATCTATTATATTAAAAGAGAAGTCACAACTTCTCTTCATGTGTGATATTTTTAAAAATGGACCATTCCTAGAAAGTAATATTTCATATATATCTTAATAACATTTTATTTGACTTAGTTACAATATCTTTTGATATCTTTCTTCTATTTGAAATAAAATAAATATTTTAAAAAGATTTCTAACAAAATCTTTTAGAATCTTTTATAAACATTAAACATATGAATAATAATATATACCAATAATGATGTAAATAAATATATATATATACATATTTATAAACGAAATTAAACACCCGCTCGGTTGAGCGGGTCAAAATCTAGTGTAAGTTAAAATTGAACAAAAATATTCTCGCTGGATTTAATCTTCTGATTCAATTTACAAAAAAAAAAAAAAAACAAGTAAAAAATCAAACCTGCTTTTTTTTTTCTTTTCCTATATATCTTTATAACAAAGTATAAATGTTATCTCGGGTCACGATTATGTACGTTACTATGATGCGGCCTGAGACCTAGAGTTAGAACGGCGAAGCTTAGCACGAGCATCTATGATAGGTGAACCCGGAAGTGTATCAGGAATGTTGACTCCTTCATCTCCGTTGGCTGAATCTCGTCCTGGTGTTGGTGGTGGCCACTTCCTCCCTCTGCTCGTTTGCTTCTCTAGCGATCTCAACGCAGATAGCGTTTTGTTCAACGGTCTTGGAGCGGGAGGTGAGTGCGGATCACTCTCCGTCTCCACCGGTGATCGCGTTTTCACGTTTACATTCGTCTCCATCGGCTACACACAAAAGGGTCAAAGATTATTAACTAGTACAAACATATGTGAACTGAGAAACACATATGTTATAGGCAGAGACAAAAGCGATGAGGTTAGTACCGGCGGCTGGTTAGCTGCGGCCGAGAAAAGGACTGATTGGGCGAGTACGTTCTGAAAAGCCTGGATCAAGGTGGCTTGACCAGCCTTGGAAAAGTTGTGGAAGTAGAAGATGAAAAAGTCCCAAGCCCTAGCTCGCAACTCCATAATCTTTCTATCAATCTCTGTCTCATGTTGAGCTATGTATGGCTTCAACAACGTCTCAATACATGTCTCGTTCCCTTCATCCATTTTTCGAGTTATTATTAGTGAGTTAAGTATCATCCAATCTAGTGATTTTAACTGTATTAATTACCTTCGTTTTAGGGTACCAAAGATATACAAAGAACACCACTTTCATTTCTCCGTACAATGGTAACCTGCGAATAATAATTGCATATCTCAAATTTAATGAATTTTAGATTTTAAAGAAAACAGATGAATTTGGTCATGAATAAGATGTTTCTTACCATGAGATAAATATACCGCCAACCCTCTCGAACGATGAAATTAGCGCCAACAGTATCCTAATCATTCAAATACAAAATGCTTGCTAAAATGATATTTTCCAGTATATATTGGTCTTACTCTTACATCAGGCATGAAACGTGCATCCCATATTTCGGAACCAAAGACATTTCTTTTTATTAAGTTTTTTTAGGAGATCAAAGACTTGTATGGAAGATTATATATATATTTAATGGAAGACATTTTCTAACCGACAACACCAACCTTAACTGAATCTTGTTGTCTTCTAGCTTTTTAAAATTAAACAATGAAGAAATCAAAACAAATCTAATTAACTTTCACCAAACTAAAATCAATTTGCTCATTGCAACAAATCTATACACAGGTACAAACTACAAATGATTATGAGGATAAATAAATTAAAAAGATGTGATTTATAAATACCAGTATTGGCACCAAAATCTGAGTTCCTCGATATCAACTTTGTTCTTCTCCACCGTTTTAAAGCATTCAAAAGCTGGGTATGTGTACCCTAATATTAATCTGCCATTATCACCATTTTATTATCATATATTAATCTATCCAAGAACAACAAAATACAATGAACCAAATGGATAACATAGAACAAGATATGGTAGGACATACACAAGGAATCTGATGATGAAATCTCCCAACATCTTTGACCAATTCAAGAATTATTTCCTGTTTCTATTTCATCACAAACATAACAGAAACGATTCAACACTCTTATATCACCCGAACCAATAAATTATTTTAGCAGAAAACAAATTTTAACGAACCTATTGAAGAAAAGATCAAAGATGTTAGGAAGATGTCGTCCTCGTATAGATTCTTGACGTATGAAGAGAATGGAATTGCTTTTCTATTCTCTGAGGAACCCAGAAGAATCAAAACTGCAAACGTGAGCAGCGTATGCTTATTGGTTCTGGACATTTTATACACAAAAATTAAAGAAAATGTATAAGTTAGTAACAAACCTAAATAAACGGAGAGGGTTAGCAAGGAAAACAAGAACTTTGAAACAAAAACAAGATGGAAGAGGACAATGTTTATGATGACGCTTGAGTTCTATAATTGGAGTAACTCGGGGTTTGATTTTTTCTAAAATTGTTTAGATAAAAAAAAATTCAATGAAAAAATTGACCCAAAATAAAACCAATGAAAAAAGTAAAACGGTTTAAAATTTCTTGGCACGTACGCTACTGAATCATGGGGGTACGAGGACCGGGTTAACCATTTGACCGTTATCTACGATATTCGTTTTAAGGTTATTACCGTAATTTATGTCGCCCGACGCTTGGTTGACAATTGACAAACATATATATTGTCCGAAGCTTCATATAAATTTTTCAAAAAATACATTCTTTTCTTTTTTTTTGTGACTTAGGCTATAATACAAACAATACATTCTTCCTGCCCTCAGAAAAAGGAGTTCACATTTTATAACATATACTATAGCTTAAAAGTTATTAAAAATGTACTTTAATTTTCTTGAAATCCATTGAAATTCCATCTAAATTCTTTATCCACGTTCATCACTAAAAATAACGTATACTGACTGATCTTAAAAATGATCGTGCAATAGTAGACTTCTTCCTTTTTGATAAACGTAGCACGTACTCATGTACTTTGAAATTGTAATCATACTTAAGAATACATTAAAACCAAAAAAAGCTTTAATTTGTGTTTAGCTTTATTTGTGTTATCTGACCTTTCTGTAAATGATTAAAATGTTCATCACTTCTTTGTTTGGATTAGTCATCGAATCTACAAGTTTTTTTTTTGGTCTAAAAATCTACAAGTTCTTATAACAGATCCTAACTTCAAAATTTTCAGAAATGACACTGAAAAAGGAATTTGATTTATAATCTAATCAAAATGATGCAAACAAAAAGAGAAGGGATGGTAAGATGAACTACGGCCTTTAACTTTAATCTTAAGTTTTCAAGATGAACCAAGACAAATTTCTTTATAAAATACATGAATTCCCTTTACAATTTCCACACAGACCACACTTTAATGATATATCATCTCATGTCACACAAAGCACACGACACAACACAAAACATATACATGCAGAAACTATCAGATCAATGCTTTTTTAGGGCAATGGCTGAGATGACAATGAGAAGGATAAAGAAGACAACCGAGATAGATGCAGCTACAACTGCAGTACTTGTGGTTTGGCAGAAGTCTCCAAATTGCTGACAAATGGGGAGCCAATTGGTGTTAGCGTTACCGTTATGTGCCAGGTAGACAATTGATGCTGCCGCAGCAGCTGCTGCTGTGGTAAGCGTCAAGACCACCTTGAAGTATACATTAACCGAAGGATTCAAATGAAATAATTAAATAAACTCGGAGAATATAACTGTGTATATATATAAAAAGGGGAAATTACGGTGTCGGAAATGAGGAGGATGAGCCGGGGCGCAACCGCTAGTGGTCGGACAATAGTGACGATGGAAAAGGGAAGTGAAAGAACGAGATAGCTGGCGACTATGGCTATGGCTATCACAAAGAACCTTCAAAAAGATACATATGTAAATATTTCATTAAGTCATCAATACAAGTTTAAAATATAACCACACAATTTTAAATAGAGAAAATATCCAAATATCAAATTTTAGAAGTTTATCAAAAATAACGCTTAATTATAAAAATTTGTCAAAAATAACATTCATAAAAAAAATATTTTAATTCCCTTATTTTAACTCTTAAATTTCATCTCTACCCCTAAATACAAAACTCGAAACTCTATTACTAATCACTAAACATTAAACCTTAAATCCAAATTTAAATTTAAATTTTCTTTTAATTTTTTTAATAGATGCTATTTTTGAATAGCATAAACAGGAAATATATAACCCTAACGTGACTTGACTTTTAAAATTGATAACCCTAACATGACTTGACTTACTTATAACACGATGGTTTAAGAAAAATATAACCGTAAATCAGTTCAAAAACTATAACCGTATTTAGAGCTGTACTGTATAGGCATTTGTTGTGTAATTCATAATCACATGTTAAGAAAATGAAAATTGACTTACTGAAACGTGGGAAAGTCATCGTAACCGGCTTGGAACTGTAAGAACTGAGTAAAGAAGGGAAGTGTCTCCTCGGCGGTGAACATGACAGAGGAAGCCCCGATTGTGATTCCTATGGCTGCCAAACGGAGGAGGAAATCGAGTATGGCCAAACCTCTCTTGTAGCCGCCTCCTGCGGCGGCTGTCACAAAACTCTTCTTCTTCTCGTCCACTACGTCATGGTTTGTACTTTTGGTCACGGTGCTCGGCTCGCCGATGTCAATGGTGGTGGACTCTTTCGCCATTTTCTCTTGCAGTTGGGATTTAAAGAAAGAAGAAGTGTGTTGTTTGTGTTTGTGTATTGAAATGTTTTGTACTTGTGGTGGGAAACTAATGAAAGGTGGACTAGTATTTATATAGTCCTTACATTTGAGTAGTGGTTGGTTAGGACTTAGGACTAATCATCTAACTCGTGATGACCCTTTTTAATTGTTTAACATCTAAGTTTAGCTGATTTGTTAAGGTCCGGGAAGAGGAGTTGTTGCTTCTTACTTTCCCCACTTAACTGAGTCTCGGCTAATAATTCAACACAAACGAAAGCTAAAAATATCATATACTAACGAATCATTGGTTGGTAGGTACGCAAAATGAACTTAATAACCTGTAATTTATGTTTTATTCCATGCAAATTATACGACCGAAATTTGTTATTTAATGACTAACTACTTTCAAATTAGTTGGTTATTTTTCAAGCAAAGCACTGATCTCTCATGTGATTATTTCTGCATGTTCATGATCATTCCTGAATGCGTTGAAGATCAATATTGTCAAGTCCGGGACAGTGTGGTCAGGTGGTAAAAGTAGATACTGAGATACTAACATGTTTTAGGTTCAATTCAATTGATGCGCGAAACTAAATCACACTTTCATGACATCTACACGAATATAGATTCATGTTTTTGGGTCCATTTATATACTCAAAGAGACGAATTATCCATTGGATAGATCTCTCTTTAATAATTAGTCTAACATTATGGAATATTGTCAATTTTTTGAGATCGATTATTCTAGCTCTGTACTTGGACCGTAATTGGCATAAGTATTCTCAACACAAGTCCAAAATCCAGTCCAGCCCAATTCCGAAAAATAATCTGATCTAAATTTTTCTTACTATTGATGTACTTAGAGAAAAAAGTGATACATAAACAAATGTTATGTTTCTCCCAAAATTCTTTTTCCATATATATCTTTTCTCCTATTTCCTTCATTTAAAGAAAATATTAAGATTTTTCTTCATCAAAATTGAAAAGAACAGTAAAAATGGAAATTCATTTTGTTATTAAATGATTTAAAATTACTATATTGTAATTAGAGTTGGGCTATTTATCCATTATCCGAATCCAAACAAATCTGAATGTAATTTAAAATACTCGAACCCGATCCAATCTATAAAATATTTGAACAAGCATTCAGTTAGAAGAGATTGGATTCAAAAACGGATGATATCCGATACCAGAATGGATATCCAAAATATTCAAAAAAAAAAATATATATATATATATATATATTAACTCTAGTCCTTAATAGTTTTGACTTATTCATTTCTTCTTCATATTTCATGAGTTATTTCATACCGCACGATTGTCATGAAAGATATGAAACACACACACACTTATATAAAGTTGAAGAACATGATTTTACTGATTTATGAAAAATAAATATACATATCTCCAATATCAAATACCCTATTTGTCAAAAGTTAAGGATAAAATAAGACATGCACTTGCGAAACAAAGTGAAATGGTTGGGTCCACTTTTATAAGTACAACACTAAACACTTTTTTTCATTGCGGCCACCGCTTTCACATTGGAATGGGTATTTCAGTTTATTCTCGGTTCTTGGTTTAATTCGGTTCGTTGATTTTAGTTAAAACTATTAATTGAACTCTAGTCATAATTTTGATTAAGCCAATTTGATATATATATTCAGTTAGTTAGTAGTTCGGTACTGTTAGCTTTCGGTTTGATTGCATGTCTAGTAATTAGTAAAACAGAAATTATGAGGTTTATAATAAGATATGAATATGATTATTTTGATAAAACCTATATATTTTATTTTTATGTATTCAATATCTTAGCAGATAGGAATTACAGAAAAAAAAAGAAGAAGAGGAATAACACGTGATTGGAAAGTATTTTCCCTGGTGTTGCTAATTTGCTGGATGGCACATTTCATTGGCATTGCCAGAGCTCTAATAATGAGAATTTCACATGGTCTTATATTGCTAATATAGAAAATTTATTTTGTAAAACGTTCTGGATAATAGAAATGTATTGATCTTCTACAAATGACAATTCAAAGTATATTGATGTTTATAATTACTAAAAAAAATCCTCATCAAAATAAGTATTACTTACAAGACAATTTATTTTACTCCTCTTTATTTTTATTGTCAAAAAGTCTACTTTAAAAAACAAGGTTACTAAACTGTTATTATATTAATATATATATGGACTTTCCTATGATGTTGACGAGCGTAGTGTACAAACATGGTTATTTATTTCCATTTAACTATGAAAAGCTGATTAGCCTGTCGAAGACAAGGGTGTCGAGAATAATTTATCTGCCTTTGGTCAGTATATCAAGATATGATAAGAGCACTCCTAACCGGGGTTCCCAATCTAAAATTTTCAAAGCACATAAATATATATATATATATATATATATATATATCGAGAACATTTGGTTGAGTGGAGTCAGGGAACTGATGATACTTGTGGAGTCAGGGAACTGATGATACTTGTGTGCTCTGTAAAAATGCAGGAGAGTCTAGGAACCACTTATTCTTTAAGTGCTCCTACTCTGCTCAGATTTGGGAGGGACTCACGAAATGAATTCTTCTCAATGATCATACTAACAATTGGTCAGCCATCATGACTATTATAACGGATAACAAGATGGAGAAATTGAAGAGTTATTGTGTCAGGTATGCATTTCAAGTTGCAATTTATTCTATATATAGGGAAAGGAATAGAATAAAGCATGAGGAGAAGCCTCTGCCTATTGCAGCTGTAATGAAGATGATTGACAAGTGTATCCTTCATAAGCTGAGTCTTTTGAAGTAGAGAAGAGTGAAGGGTTGGGAGAATGGATTCAATTTTGGTTTACCACAAGAGTTTAAGTCTTTTAGTTTGTAAAGGATGTATATAACTTCAAAAACAAAAGGGTTACTTTTGATGTAATAGGGGTTTTTTGATGAATAAAATTTAACATTCATTAAAAAAAAAAGAACATTTGGTTGAGAGCATCCCTAATGGAGATTTTAATTTATGAGTTTTCAAAATACATATGTGTATATATATATATATATTAATATTTAATAATGAAATTCTTAATTGTAAAAATATTTTGGGTGAAATTTCCAGTATAATTAAGAATCTCAAAATTAAATATTAATATAGATATATATATATATGCACGTATATATATTTTAAAAATTTCGGAGTTAGAACCTCAATGGAGTGCTCTTACAAAAGATCTACAGAGAATTAGAATAGCAACACAAAGTCACGTTAAAATTTTGACTCCATGACTAGAATAAACGCAGTTCAAATTAAACCAGTGACCTCAAAAAGATAGTCGTAGAAATCCGGAAGCTAAAATATAAACACATTACTCGTCATATATATTAGTAAATCTAATCAGGTATGTCCGACGTTTATGTTAACCGTAATTCATCCATTAACTACTTAGCTCCAAACCTACGCCTAATTATATATACCGAGGTATCGCGCTATTGCAAACAAGTTGGTCTTATTCGAAGCATATCAATATGTGTAATTATGTTTATGCAACATTCGTATAAATTGCATTGTAAAACAGTAGAGGAGCCTCGAATTAACACAAGTTGTCAGGAATTGATTTTTAAATTTAAAAGTTAGTGTAGACATCCGAGTGAGTCAGATATCCATAGAGACCAATATGATAATATGTAGAAATTAGGTCTGATTCATTAATATTTAGTAAAATTAATTATCTAATTATATATGTCATTTTGCAATATGGGAGACAACCAAACATACACACAAATACCACTACTTAGTGATAAGTGAATCTGAAATTAGTAGTGTTCGTATGTTCGATACTAACGCATATATATCGGTACGTGATAGTATGATACCTTACTAAAACTCACAATCAATGTAAAACTCGTTGATAAGAGTATATCAGTCATATCAGCCAGCCCTTTATAATCAGTAAGTGTTATTATTTGGTGGTCGATATAGCTTTACAAACTTCTTAAGACTTTAACTCACCGATGATCGACAGAATATGATGTTGTAGCTTAGAAGTTAGCATATCCAGCACTATGCCCTCAAAATTCTAGATGGAGAACTTAAGTATTTTCTAAACCGGTAGATATGTCTTTTTCTTTTAATGGTTTTTTTAATGAACTAGCAATATATCATAATTTTTTTTTTTTATGGAACTGTTACAAATAAAATACCATTTTATGAGAAATTATTTCAACTACCATATGAGATATATATATGGTTATAACTTGTTTAGTAAATTCTGTTGGGTCATTTTATACCTTTAGTACATATCGTGGTTCTACCATACTGGGATTATCCACAAAAGATCGTATATAAAAATATACTTGTAACACAAAGCAACATAGAATAATCATAAATCATATATAGAATAGAGATGGAATTGATAGGTTAGGTTTGAGGCCCAATAAATGAACTTTAAAACATTCTTCCTATGTGCAACAAACGCGCTTGAGTGACATGCCTATAAATACGGATACCCATTATTAAGCAAACTCATCTCACAACAAAATATTTAGAAGAAAGAGTGAAATATGGCTAATGGCAATAATATTTTAATTTTATGCTTCTTAATAGGTTTAGGGTCATGCTCTGCAAGAAGATCAGTTCTCACCTACTCTGAATCCAAGGCTGAAGTCGCTGCCTATGGCGAGAAAAGTAGTTTGAGTGTTGGTGTTGGTGTTGGTGCTGATGTTGATGTTGGTATTGGTCTTGGTGGTGGTGGTGGCGGAGGAGAAGGAGGTGGTGCTGGTTACGGTGGAGCTGGTGGGCATGGTGGAGGAGGAGGTGGTGGACATGGTGGTGGTGCTGGTGGAGGTGGAGGTGGTAGTCCTGGAGGAGGATCTGGTTACGGAGGTGGAAGCGGTGAAGGAGGTGGAGCTGGATACGGGGGAGGAGAAGCTGGTGGACACGGTGGAGGTGGAGGAAGTGGAGGAGGCGGTGGTGGAGGAGCTGGTGGTGCACATGGAGGTGGATACGGTGGAGGAGAAGGCGGTGGTGCTGGAGGAGGATATGGAGGTGGAGGTGCAGGTGGAAATGGAGGTGGTGGTGGTGGTGGAAAAGGAGGCGGTGGAGGAGGAGGTTCTGGCGCCGGTGGAGCTCATGGTGGTGGTTACGGTGCCGGAGGTGGAGCTGGAGAGGGATACGGTGGTGGCAGTGGAGCTGGGGGACATGGTGGTGGAGGAGGAGGTGGTGGTGGTTCAGGAGGTGGGGGAGGTTATGCTGCAGCTGGATCTGGACATGGTGGCGGTGCTGGAAGCGGAGAAGGCGGTGGTGGCTATTGACCACTGAGTGAAGTGTCAAATAAAAGATATGGTTATAACTCGTATAAGAGATTATATATATGGTAACAAATACACTAATCAGCTGTAAAATAAGCCGTAAAAGGGCTATTGTTGTAGTTTTTTATTGTACCAATGTTGTATACTGCTTCGTGTGTATCAAGTTTGAAGATGTATATTCTGTGTTAGTTCGTGAAGTATTACAAGAGGTAATACATGCGTGTATTATGAAGTTGGACTAAGTTAGAGTTTGTGTTTTGTGATGTCTGGGGGCTTGTTAAGCTTGGAAAAGAGATAATATATTTACTGGAATATTTTGTAAATGATATTACTTGAAGAGGAAAAGACAAGAGAGTTATTCCTTAAGAGAAAAAGAAAAGTTGCTTAAGTTGCTTTTAGAAGAACTTGAGGAACAAGTTTTAGTTACCTATACAAGGAGGACGTGCCTCCATTGAGAAATGTGTCTCTGCTAATAAGAAGAAAAGTCGAGAGATCATTTTGGTGTTGCTTGTGTGATCAAGCCTTTGGTGTGCGTTAGTTGCTGACGTAGTCGTTGACGTACTTCCGGAGTTCTAGAAGATTGAAGCCTAGACTCAGGGGGAGTTTAGCTCAGAGTTTGGAGGATCCTGATAAACAAAAGTCTAGACTCTAGGGTGAGTTTTAGCTTAGGATTGGTCCAATCCTAAAGGATTCTTGTAATAGAAAAGATTGGTATAAGAGAAAACGTGTATTTTACTTTCTGCACTTTATTTGCTCTGCTCTCACTACATCAACAATTGGTATCAGATCGGGTCACCTAACTTACTGGTGAGATCTTGAAGAGTGAGGACAGAAATTGGTTCAGGAAGAAGAACAGAGTTTGTGATGGCAGCATATCAAGAGGGAACGTCTATGACACAACCCTCACGTCTTGATTCATCTAATTATGGATATTGGAAGGTGCGGATGCAAGCTTTTATCAATGGTATTGATGAAGACTGTTGGAGTTCTATTGAGGATGGTTGGAGTCATCCAGTGATGCTTAATGATGAGAAGGTTGAAGTTTTGAAGCCAAGAGATCAGTGGACTACTGAAGAGAAGAAGGCTTCAAGTTGCAACTCTAAGGCTAAGACTGCGATTTACAATGCTATTGATGCAAGCTATTTTAAGTTGATTTCTCAATGTGCTTCAGCTCATAAGGCATGGAAGACATTGGAGAATATGTTTGAAGGTACTACAAGTGTTAAGCGTACCAAGCTGGATATGTTAGCATCAAAGTTTGAGAATCTGAGGATGGATGAAGAGGAAACCGTGACTCAGTTTAGTGCTAAGTTGTGTGACATTTCTAATGAATGTTTTGCACTTGGAAAGCAGTACAAGGACAAGAAGCTGGTGAAGAAGCTGAAGAGATCATTGCCATCCAAGTTTGAGTCAAAGATCTCTGCTGTAGAAGAAGCTCACAATCTGGATGAGATGGCTTTTGATGAGTTTGTTGGGATTCTTCAAGCTTTTGANTTAGTGCTAAGTTGTGTGACATTTCTAATGAATGTTTTGCACTTGGAAAGCAGTACAAGGACAAGAAGCTGGTGAAGAAGCTGAAGAGATCATTGCCATCCAAGTTTGAGTCAAAGATCTCTGCTGTAGAAGAAGCTCACAATCTGGATGAGATGGCTTTTGATGAGTTTGTTGGGATTCTTCAAGCTTTTGAGCTGAGGAAATCATATCAAGATAAGAGTCGTGATAAGGATAGGGAGAAAGAAGATCCTGTTGGAATTCCTCTCAAAAGTTCAACTTCTGAAGATCCTATGGGAATACTGGTAAGAGATTTTGCTGGATATCTGAAGCAAAGAGAAGATATGATATAGAGTGGAAGAAGAAGTGATTCAGGTAGATCATCATCAAAGGTAAAATGCTATGAATGTAATGGATTTGGGCATATTCGGAAGGATTGCGCAAATCTGCAAAGGCAAAACTAGAAGAAGGATGAATCTGATACTGATTCAGATGATGGTGACGAGTTGAAGAACTTGGTGGCGTTTACAACTTTTGATTCGTGTTCTAAGACAAGATCTGCGACGGGATCTGCATCGGCGTCTGCGTCAGGGTCTTCATGTGGAAGTGATTCTGGTGCTGAAAGTGATGATGATGATGATGGAGACTTTGATCTTGCTGGAAATTATGAAAAGCTGTATGAGCATTGGCTCAAGATGGTTGAGGCGAATTCAGAGTTGAATAAAGAGAAAGTCAAGCGAGAAACTCAAGTGGCTGAAGCACTTAAGTATGCCTCAGAGAAAGAAGAAGAAGCACGACAGGCTGGTGTTCAACTTTCAGAGACTCAGAAGGGTTTGAAGATGCTGAATAATGGGACGGATCAGTTGGATCATCTTCTCAACATTGGGCAAAGTGATCGATATGGTCTTGGATTCAAAGGTGAATCTTCTAAAGCTGAAGGTGTTTTTGTATCAGCAAGAAAAACTGATGATGTAGCTATTACGTCTGCTACAAAACCAGAGGTTAAGGTGTGTGCTGGGAATGCAACAAATGGGAAGACTGCAGTGAAGGCTGCAACTTATGTGAAGAAGGCGACTGCTACGAGTACTGCTACGCGTACTGCTACAGCGACTACCTCGGGTAATAGTTCTGATCCTAAGAAGGTATATGAACGAAAGTTTCGGCCCTTAGGTAAACCATATATATTATACCGTCAGCAAAAACACTAAACTCTAAACCCTTAGGTAAACCATAAACTCTTGATAAATCTTAAACACTAAATCAAAAACACTAAACACTGGTTAATAAACCCTTAATCATATAATTTATCCGAGGGTTTAGATTTTAATGTTTAGTATATAGGGTTTAGTGTTTTGCTAACGGTGTTAAAAAAAATTATTTTATTTTTGTAAGTAATTGTTACAATTTTTTATTTATTTTTATCCAAGGATTTAGAGATTATGATTGAGGGTTTAGGGTTTTTAAATTTTAATGCTTAGATTAGGGTTAGCATTTATTCGAGGGTTTAGGGTTTACCCAATGTATAGGTTTTAGGATTTATGGATTAGAGTTTTGCTGACGGTGTTAAAATTATTTAATAGAAATTCTTTTTTTTTTTGCAATTGTTATTATTATCTTTTTATTTTAAATATAATATAATTTGATAATATTTGTTTTCTTTTCTAAAAGATAAGAAATATAAAATTCAACCTATAGGTCTACCAACCAATAGAGTTGTGCTATTATTAATTTTTTTTTTTACCTTTTTATTTTAAAACATAATATAAATTGACAATATTTTGCTTTTTTAATATATTAAATATAAAAAGTAACACAATCGTATTGGTTGGTGAATCTAAAGATTCAACCTAAGAAATGAACCCAAGAACAACTTTTAGTATTATGATGTGGTTTCACCATATTGTAACTTATCCACTTGAAAGTTTGTATATAACAAGAAATATTTGTAACAGAAAGCAACATAGAATATGTAAGTGCAAAGATGATACCACAATATAGTACTGCAGAAGATAAACCAAGAGACAAAATAGATACAAGCAGACACTATGCTTTATTAGAAATCATCTTTAAACAATCTATTACAAGATCTGCTTATCAGCTTTACACAGCCTGTTAACACCCTAACAGCTGCTACTGAAAGATTCCTAATCTACCCAAACTTGTCTCTCCATCGTCAGTACCTCAGCAACTGCTTCGGCACGACCCAAGAACACCCTAAGGGATTTTCACCCTTCCTCTATAATAAAAGCCTCAAGTGTCTTATGGAATACACACGACTCCATAGCTCTTTTATAGTGATCTCCACGTTCCTGAAACCCTAGTCTCCAAGACAACATGGATATATGGACAACTTCCATATTAGTAAGTACACTTTCCTTTTCTTGGATTTGTACTTATTCCTCAAGGCATAAACTTGCTCCTCAAGTTTATCTCTTGCCTTTTCTCCACGGTATAAACTTGCTCCTCAAGTTTATCCCACGCCAGCTCAGCATCTTGCATCCACATGGTCTCTACCACTCCGCATGCCTCCTGGTTCACTCTCTGACACACACTGCATCAGCAACTACTTCAACGACTACGTCAAGACATAAACCTCCAGTTTATCCTTCTCCATCTCAGCATATCTTGCATCCACATGGTAACCCACCACTCCGCATGCCTTATGTAGTAACGACTAATGCCTCCAGCATCAGTGACTTCGTCGCCTAGTTAGTCACGGAAGACCATTGACATCTACAAGCTCCACTTGCATCTTCAATCTCCCCATTTTAGCTTTGTGTGCCAATCAAGCACAATACTCTTCTGGTTCAACAACCAGGTTTCCTCACCTGGAAACTTCCACACTCGATATGCAATTCTCCCCCACGAGACTTGCACTGTCTTCATCTTCATACATAGATATGCTCTTCTCCCCCACGAGATATGCATCATCTACATCAGGACGTCCATCACCATGCTCTTCTCCCCCACGAGATATGCACTCCTTGGACCAGAACGTCATCACTTCTCCCCCTGCTTGATTGCATACTAAGCTAAAACATAGATGCTTAGATGTCAAGCCTTCTTTTACAGACACACCGCCTGCTCCTTCATGAGTACTGCATCAGCCTCTGACGCATCCGCCGAACTACTTCTCGAACAGCTCATTGCCTTGTCTTGGCTCCTTTGACTGGACTTCTTCCCCTCTGTTGTGACCACCGTAGGCTCCTCCCATGCAGTCTTCACAGCTATCCACGCACCCTCATTGATTCCTCGAACCAACAACTTCATGCGCGCCTTCTCATGACCAAACTGGCCATCAACCACTAAGATTGTCTTCTGCAAACAACCGTGTACATCTTCACCTTCAGGATCACACCAGTAACTTAGGTGACCCGCTCTGATACCAATTGTAAGTGCAAAGATGACACCACAATATAGTAGTGCAGAAGATAAACCAAGAGACAAAATAGATACAAGCAGACACTATGCTTTATTAGAAATCATCTTTAAACAATCTATTACAAGATCTGCTTATCAGCTTTACACAGCCTGTTAACACCCTAACAGCTGCTACTGAAAGATTCCTAATCTACCCAAACTTGTCTCTCCATCGTCAGTACCTCAACAACTGCTTCGGCACGACCCAAGAACACCCTAAGGGATTTTCACCCTTCCTCTATAATAAAAGCCCCAAGTGTCTTATGGAATACACACGACTCCATAGCTCTTTTATAGTGATCTCCACGTTCCTGAAACCCTAGTCTCCAAGGCAACATGGATATATGGACAGCTTCCATATTAATAAGTACACTTTCCTTTTCTTGGATTTGTACTTATTCCTCAAGGCATAAACTTGCTCCTCAAGTTTATCTCTTGCCTTTTCTCCACGGTATAAACTTGCTCCTCAAGTTTATCCCACGCCAGCTCAGCATCTTGCATCCACATGGTCTCTACCACTCCGCATGCCTCCTGGTTCACTCTCTGACACACACTGCATCAGCAACTACTTCAACGACTACGTCAAGACATAAACCTCCAGTTTATCCTTCTCCATCTCAGCATATCTTGCATCCACATGGTAACCCACCACTCCGCATGCCTTATGTAGTAACGACTAATGCCTCCAGCATCAGTGACTTCGTCGCCTAGTTAGTCACGGAAGACCATTGACATCTACAAGCTCCACTTGCATCTTCAGAATATAGAATGATCATAAAAAGAACAAAGAAGGATCATGCCTAACATAAAATAATCATATATAAAGAATCGGCTTTTATATCTTTTATTAAGAACCAGTTTTTAGTTTTTTTTAGTTAAAAGTTAAGAAACGTATCTTAACCGAAACTAAGAAGCCCACCATAAGAACCCTCAATAAAAAAAGACCTTATAGATGTCCAGTAGAACCCCCAATAAACATAGCCTTATAGATGTCCAGTAGTATATTTCGTTAAATTTTCTAATTATAAATTTATAATTTTCTCGCTAGCCCAATAAAATTATTTTTTTTAAAAAAAAAACTGTGAAAATACATTTTTGGTTAAAACCTTTAAATTATTTTTCCATCAACCAAAATTTATTTTTTCTCATTGAAAGCGTGAAAGTATATTTTTCTATCAAAACTATTCAACTATGTGTCTCTTTCAAAACTGTGAAATATATTTTCTCGTCAAAATCGCTAAAGTATATTAGCCTCAAACATTAAAATTATGTTTTTAGCGAAATTATGTTTTTCATCAACACCATGCTACTATGTTTCTCCGTCAAAACCTTGAAATTATATTTTTCCGCCAAATTCATAAATTATATTTTCTTGGAGAAGCATTAATATTATATTTCCATTTTTTCATGAAAACTGTAAAATTGTATTTTCCACCAAAATCATCAAATTATGTTTTCTCATCAACATCATGGATATTTTTTTCTCCAGAATTGTGAAAATAGTCTTCCGCCAAAACCGTGAAATTACATTTTGAAGCCAGCACCCTAAAACTACACTTTGATTCAAAATTAGGAAAAGTCTTTAATTAATGAACTCTAGCTTTTAATAGTTTGGGCAGCATATTGTTCATTTGGTATTTGCCCATTTAGATCATGGACCAATTGGTTCAAAATGAATTGGACTGGGTCTATGGGAAGAGAAACCAATTGACAACATGACATGCCTATAAATACGGACACATTCTTAAGCGAACTTATCTCACAACTAAATATCAAGAAGAAAGAGTGAAATATGGCTAATAGCAACAATATTTTATTTCTATGTCTCTTAATAAGTCTAGGGTTATGCTCCGCAAGAAGAGCGCGTCTCACCTACTCTGAATCCGAGGCTGAAGTCGCGGCCAATAGCAAGAAAACTGGTTTGAGTGTTGGTGTTAGTCTTGGTATTGGTTTTGGTGGCAGCGGAGGAGCAGGAGTTGGTGCTGATGATTACGAAGAACCTATTGGAAATGGTGGAGGTGCTGGCGGAGGTGGGCGTGGTGGTCATGGAGGAGGATATGGTTATGGAGGTGGAAACAGTGAAGGTAGCACAGGATATGCTTATGGAGGCGGTGCCGGAGGTGGAGGTGGAGGTGGTTCAGGAGGTGGGGGAGGATATGCTGCAGCTGGACCTGGAGACACTGGGGGAGGATATGCTGCAGCTGGACCTGGAGACAGTGGGGGAGGTTATGCTGCAGCTGGACCTGAACACGGTGGCTATTGACCGTGATACCATCATGTGAAGCGTAAGGGCCACTGAGTGAAGTGTCATATAACTCGTGAGAGACTATACGTTTCAATTCAATATATGTGTGGTAATAATTACACTAATCATCTGTATAATTATCTGTACAATATATGTGTGCTACTTGGAGTGTTCAAGTTTTAATAAATGAAGATGAAATATCATAGTTGTAACTATTTTCATTTTATCAGTATAAATATAATATGAAGATATCAATCAGGCGTGCATGGTGAAAATTTACTACTATTAGTCTATTAGATAATCTGTTCGCCATCAACCTCTCCCAAAAGAAAGCATCGTATAAACTTGATTCTTTTGTTTTAATTTAGACGTGGACATTGGTATTCGATTCGGCTTTGGATAAGAACCATCGGTTTTGGGTATATCGGAAAATCATTTCTATATCTAATAGTTACTTATTCGATTTTGATTTGGTTTTGATTCGATTCTTGTTCGGTTCCGGATACCCGTTTAATATGTGAATCAAATATATATATACAAAATATATTAATATGTTTATGTTAATGATCTAGTGTTTACACGTTTACATATTAGTTAATCTAACAAGATTCCGAATCAATAAAATGTTAATTTTATAAATACTTACTATTTTTTAATATAGAAATATCATATATATTTAAAATTTAAAAGAGTGGATGAAAGATAATGTGATCTGGTGGTAACAATGTTCTCACTCTTTCGCTCTGACTTGGATTCAAGTGTGTTTGATGCTAATTTACTTTATATTAACGCTTAAATTTGTTTTATGGATATTCAGGTATCCGTTCGGTTCGGCTCCCGTTTCAGTTTGGTTTTTCAGATATAGAATTATATGAACCATTCGAATATTTTAAAATTTCGATCTGATTTCAATTTCAGATATTTCAGTTCAATTCTAGTTCGATTTTTTATTTCCGGTTTTATTGCCCACGCCTACGTTTTATTGTTGCCATATTATCTACGTTTATGTAAAAATTTTATCACTATATATGTGTTTATCTACCAAATAATAATATTTTCTTTTGCTTATAAAATGTTACCAGCAAATAGACTTAAATAAAAAAGAATCAAGCCACCGATAAATCTTTTTAACCACTGATAAGTTACATATAGTTTTCAGATAATAACACATTATAAATAAGAATTATTTTTAATTTAAATCTATTTTTTTAGATTTTGAATAATAATTCTTATTAATTTTTCTTATCTGAATAAATAAATGTTAACTTAGTTTGTATTTGTTGGCTTTATAGATACATTATTTATTTAAAAATATAAACGATATTAACCGCTCTAAATTTCAATGTGAATGTGAGAGTTCAACTGCGAAAAACCATTTCGCAAATAATAGGTATCACTAATATGTGTTTATCTACAAAAATAATAATATATTTTTTGTTTATAAAATGTTATCAACAGAAAAAAAATTAATAAAAATAAAGAATCGAGCCACCGATAAATTAACCACTGATAAATTACATATATTTTTTTGGATAATGACACAGTATAAATAAGGATTATTTTATAATTATATATATATATGGATTTTAGATAATAATAATTATTATTAATTTTAATAACTCATGTAAATAAATAAATGTTAAATTCATTTTTATTTGTTGGCTAATTTATAGATAAATTATTTATTTAATGATATGACGATATTAACCGTTTAATCTTTAACTAGAGATTGACCCGTACGAACGTGTCTAAGTTAATTTTTCTTTAAAAAAAAATAATACTTTGTTTTTCATAATTAGTGGTATATGATTTATTTATATCATCACATAAAGTAATTGTATAAGTATTTGAATATTTTTAAGTCCTTATACATCATAATCGAACCCAACTCAAATTGGGTGATATGATTATTTTTGGTTGTTTGCTTATTTTTACTTTGATTCAAAATATCCAAATCAAATCGGTTAATATGATTATTTTCGGTACAAATAGCCAATTTGTTACAAATAAATTAGTTTTGGATATTTTAAGATTTCTATACACCAAAACCAAATCCATCCAGGTTCAGGAGAACCCGACTCGAAACTCATCCGAAAATTCATAATATCCGAGTGGAGCTTAATTTTAAAATCCAAAAACCAGATACCCGAAAGAAACAACTTATACCTAAGCACGTATCCGAAAGTCTATGCTTAACTGATTTCTTAAACAAATAAAAAAAACTCTTTGTTAACCATTTTAATTATTGTCACAAATGGATCAATTTCATTTATGGTTAATATGTAAACTAATGATGTCCAAATATTATAGAAAAGTTAATTAATGAAACTCTTAAAAAGAGCGGAAAAGGAATGAGAAAGATATAATATCATGCACAATTCAAAATAGTTAATTTCATGTCGAATTATTTAGAAAAAAAAATATGAAATAATTAAATTAATTAAAATAAAAAAATTGTATAAAATCACTTAAAAATAGATAAACATTGTTATGTACTTCAATTTTAATAGAATAAATATGAGAGTTTGGATGTAAAAATTCACTTTGTAAATAATAATATAGATAGATAGATAGATTTGTATCAAATTGTAATTTAAATTGAACGTAAATTCTCTTAGTAAAGCAAACACTGAATTTATAATCTTAGTTGATATTATCATCTACCCTTGTTGTAAAACGATTTTTTCGTTTCCGCCGAGGTAACTTAAATTCATAAATGTGCTTTGATAAATATTTGTTCAGGAATATTTGTGCATCTAGTTTCATAATTGAATGAGTATCGCTCTTGTTTATTTATGGGTTTCTTTATCTGTCTTATATCTTCTAATATTTAATTTCGTTACATGGTTTATGGCACATTAACATGTGGATCTAATTATAAACTTATAATCAACAGTTTTAAAAAAAAACTTATAATCAACTAAAATTTGCTGATGTCATACGCATCTCTTTGACTATTTTTTCAATTGAATTTTATTTTATTATTTGTTTATGACTCATGTATGCACACTATAATTGGGCATATATACAATCAATTTTTATTTTATATTATAATCCCTCACCTTTCATCATAACTGAAGATCAATAACGTATGCATGTATTTTATGTGTTGAGAATCTTTAATTAGAGGAGATGAGAAGAGAACGTTGGACTAGTTCGGTTTGTTTAATTGATAACAATTAACAAATCTATAACGTTTCCTCTGTTTGAAAATTGTTAAGTAAAAAATATTTGGCTTGTCACTTGGGGTCTAATTATGTTAAAAAAAATATTTGGCTTGTCATTTAGGGGTCTAATTATATTTGATATATTTGTTTGACAGGATTTTTTTTTTGTCACTGGTTTGACAGGATCTTTAAAACATTGGTTTACCATGTGATGTTACTAAATTTGAACCTTTTATAGTAACTAGTTGCATACTCTCCGCATAAGTGTGAGGCCAGAACTATTGTGTTTGCGTATATCTTTTCCATTGTTGGTTTAGTTGGTTCTTTTAATGTCACCAAATAATAATGAAATGGAAAGAATATAGCAACAGTATAAAGTGAAAATATTATATATATAATTTGTTATATATTTTACCATGTGATGTACTAAATTAGAACCTTTTATAGTAACTAATTGCATACTCTCCGCGCAAGCGCGAGGCCGGGAGTATTGTGTTTGCTTGTAAATTTTTCATAGTTGGTTTAGTTGGTTCTTCTAATGACACCAAATAATAATAAATGGAAAGAGTGTAGCAAGAGTGTAAAGTGAAAATACTGTATGTATAATTTGTTAAATGTTATTTATATACGAAGTAAGGTTTATAGGAATTGTTAGGCTATAATATAGTTTTTAGTGTGTAAAAATAGGTGTCTATTTTTTTGTTTCTGTAAATAGTTTTTATATCGTAGGTCAGAATTTGATATAATTATATATTTATAGTATATGTATTAAATAATTTATCAATTTGAAAATAACCTTAATTATTCATTAGATAGGTTTTTATATATGGTTTTTTGTAAGTTTGAGTTTTGTTCATAAATAATATGGCATTTTTATCTACGGCGTCATCGACTGTGAGAATCCATTTGCCGAAGTCTGGAGTAGGTGGTGAGGAATTTTTTCAATGAAATTATAATAGCTATTAGAATGTAAGAAAAATTACATATTCATTTAATAAATAACAAAAAAACTTAAATTTTGTTATTTTTTTAATTTTATTTCACATACAATTTTTTGTAAATATATATTAGGAAATATGTGTAATGATTTAACTTTTCGAGCTCTTAATCTATATTATTCAAATCTTATTAAGCCATCCACATAAGCAGCCGCGTGAGACTTACCTTTTTTGTTTTTTGGTCTGTTCGTTTTTGGATCCATTTTTTGTTATTTTACCGTTGAGTTATATCATAATATGACAGTTTTAAGGCTTTAAAGAGCCTTAAAACGAACAATCTAAAAAATTAAATAAAAAACGAGTCTCACGCGGTTGCCTACGTGGATGGCTCTTTAAGCTTGGGTTTGAATCAATTTTTAACTGTTTTTGTGTTTGAACTTGTTAAGTTTTAAAGTTTATCCAACTATTTTGATCTTTAAAACAATAAGCCAAAAAGAAAAAAAAAACATAAAAATCTTATAAACAAAAATTCCATATAATAATAACCCAAATAAAAAAATCAAAAAATACAAGATAGTTGTGTGGTTTGAACTCACGTACTTGCAGGCTTAATTATACATTTTATACCACTCGGCTAGAGTATATTTCATTGTTTGTAATAATCTTACCAAGACTATGAGTTTTTAAAAAACATACATAAGACCCACAAAACTGCTGATATGGCACGCTGTGAAGTTTAGAAATTCTAATATTATAATATAGATTATACAATTTAATAAGTCGCCTAAAATTAATCATTCAACTAATTCAACTAAATATTTAAATATTTCTAAATAAATTTGGCTTGTCATTTAGGGGTCTAATTATATTTGATATATTTGTTTGACAAGATCTTTTTTTTTGTCACTAGTTTGACAGGATCTTTAAAATATTGGTTTACCATGTGATGTTACTAAATTTTAACCTTTTCTAGTAATTATACAATTTAATAAGTCGCCTAAAAATTAATCATTCAACTAATTCAACTAAATACTTAAATATTTCTAAAATACAATAACTAAAAGCTATTTATAACGGTTTTTCTAATATTAAAATCTAATAAAATATTACCATATCTTCTAAACAATAAATATAATTTAAAAATACTTAGACTTAATTCTATAAATAATTAATTAATATAGTAATTATTCTTAAATTTTAAATAAATGAACATATGAATTATTATATTTTCACTATTATATAGTTATATAAAATTTTAAGTTGACTATAGATTATTAGAAACACAAATAAAAAATTTACATGAACATATGTTATTTCGTGAAAATATTATGAATTAACGTAACACATTTAATTTACTATAATTACTTTATTAAAAGTAAAACAAATTAATTATGAACTAAAGCAAAACATATCTAATTTACAATAATTAATTTATTAAAAAATTTTAAAAATATGATATTTCATTATAACAAGGATTATATAATATAATAACTAAAATTTCTTTTTCAACTTATATTAAAATTACTCTTCACATATAAAAATAAGAAAATATGCAAATCCTAAATTAAAGCTTTTGCTTTATTTCTTAATTTAAGAATGAAATCTAAATTTATACATGTGTAAAAAACTAAAAATTTAACTTTTCTCATATTTATTTAATCTCATTTTAAATATTTAAATAAAGAAAACCTATATGGAATAGTGATTATAATTTTTCTTAAAATTCAAAAACTTAGATTTAAAAATTAATAAAAATAAATACTGCAAAAAATTAAATACTATTATATAAAAATTAAAGTACGTAGATTATGAATGCCTTTATAATTTCTATTTAATAACTTTTTTAAAATAAATTTTCACGCTTAGATCGCATAACTAAATCTAGTTAGAGTTTTAAAACATATATGCGGTTTTATACCAAAACAGTTATCTATTGCTTGCACTTTTGGTATATATCTTGGTTATCCTTGTTGACTAAATTTATGCTTTGATGAGTTTTTACAATAATTTAAATGTCTGATTGTGCATTTGAAACAATATTCATATAGATATCTAATCTATTAAAATATAGTCATTCTTTTTATCTACTGATACAAGTTGTCATTTAAATTTGGATCCTTTCTAAAATGTTACAAATAATATAAGTCATATAATTGATTGAACCGTATTACTTAAATAAAATCACCACAATTAATGTAAAGAGACGATTTTAATGTAAACTACCTTCAAAATATGACAAGTATCTATGTATATACCGAAAACACATATTTTCTCCTACAAATATGGAATGTTCTAAAAGAATATATTTCATCAAAATATGGAATATGGAAATCTACTAATTATACTTAAAATAAGTGGCTATTTATGGAATATAGTATTGGGATTACTTTTATTTTTGAACAAATTATATAGTTTGGTTTTTGGGCTTAGTATTAAGAAAAAACTCTAAAAACATTGAATAAACTTTTCACCTTAAAAGATCAAAAAATCAATTATTATTTTCAGACCCAAAAGGTATTTAATATTTTAACAAAACAAAATTATCTATTATTAATTATTTATTTAAATCATGTACTTTAAAACATGTTAATATATTTTTTTATTTTAAATAACAATCACTTTGTTTTGATAAATTTCAATGGTAACTTTTAAATAATTTATTGTTTTATTTTTCTTAAATAATTTACTGACTAAAAATATGTAAAGCAAAACCAAACACCAAATCTAAAAACTAAAATCCAAAACCAAAAGCTGAAAACACATGTTATATTTTTTTGCTTTGTTTATTTACAAAATAAACTATTTCAAATTTTTTTTTAAAAAAATTGTTTTCATCTTTTCAGTTTTGAATTAGATGTTCGATTATTTGAGATTTGATTGTTGGTAATATTAGTTCAAACTAACTCATCGGGTTTAAAAATTAAAAACCCAAACCAAAAACTGAAAATGAAAAGTAGAAACTTAAAAACTAAAAACCAAAATCTAAAAGTAAAAACTGAAACTAAAAACTAATGAAAAATAATCATCACCACAAATTTTGGTGAACTGATTTTATATCAAAATATTCTTTAAACTAAGACAAAACCCAATTATATAAATTTTTAATCATAAAAAATTTTCGCGCTTTCAAGCGCGGGTCAAAATCTTTACATTAAATTTTTTTAATGTAAAGAGACGACCTTAATGTAAACTACCTTCAAAATACGGCAGGTATCTATGTGCATACCGAAAACACATATTTTCTCCTATAAATATGGAATAATCTAAAAGAAATATATCATCAAAATATGGAATATGAAAATCTACTAATTATACTTAAATTAAACCAGTGGTTATTTATGGAATATAGTCTTGGGTTTACTTTTATTTTCTGAACAAATTATATAGTTTGGTTTTTGGGCTTAGTATTAAGAAAAAAACTCCAAAAAATTGAATAAACTTTTCACCTTGAAAGACCAAAAATCAATTATTATTTTCAGACTCAAAAGTTATTTAATATTTTTAACAAAACAAAATTATATATTATTAATCATTTATTTAAATCATGTATTTTAAAACATGTTAATATATATTTTTTATTTTAAATAACAATCACTTTGTTTTGGTAAATTTCAATGGTAACTTGTAAATAATTAATTTTTTTATTTTTCTTAAGTAATTTACTGATTAAAAAAATGTAAAGCAAAACCAAAAACCAAATCTAAAAAATAGTATCCAAAACCAAAAGCTTAAAACACATGTTATATTTTTTTGTTTTGTTTATTTACAAAATAAACTATTTCAATTTTTTTTTTTAAAATTGTTGTCATCTTTTCAGTTTTAAATTAGATGTCGATTATTTGAGATTTTTTTGTTGGTAATATTAGTTCAAACTAACTCAGCGGGTTTAAAAATTAAAAACCCAAACCAAAAACTGAAAATGAAAAGTAGAAACTTAAAAACCAAAAACCAAAAACCAAAATCTAAAAATAAAAAACTGAAACTTAAAACTAATGAAAAACAACCATCACCACAAATTTTGATGAACTGATTTTATATCAAAATATTCTTTAAATTAAGACAAAACCCAATTATATAAATTTTTTATCATAAAAAATTTCCGCGCTTTTCAGGCGCGGATCAAAATCTAGTTTATGTCTATGTCATACTTTTTTTTTGTGTGTGTGCAATACGTGACATATAATAAACAAACATGTACATAGTTATTTGATCTAGTGATTGTATTTTACGGCCACGTTGATATTTTTATTAGTTTGATATCACTTGATTTTTTTATTACATTGGTTTGATGTCACATAGTAGGCTTGAAAATTCTATGTGTGTAACATGAAATTTTGTTTTTTTTTGTGTGCACTGTGCACATATAAGTACGGTTCAATTAAAATCAATTGTTTTGCAAATAAGAATTGGTTTAATTATTTTAACATTTTAAATTAAATTATGTTTTGATATCTAATGTTTAATAACAACCATGCTTTCATGAGCAAAATTTTAATATTTGAGATATATATATATATATATACAGTATAACCTCTATAAATTAATACTCGATAAATTAATAATCTCTCTAAATTAATAAATTTTGCCGGTCCCAATTTGGGCCGGTTCAAAATTTGACACAAATCGATAAAATAATAAGATAATAATTTTTCAGAAAGTTCTATGTAAATATATGGTCCCATTAAAATTATAAATTAATAATTATATTTATACATATTTTATATAAGTAATAATCTATTATTATATTCTTTGTTTTATATTTACAAGGAAACTCTCTTTATATTTTCTTGACACTTAATAAATTGTTGATGAGATTTAGTAATATTATATCTAAAACCATATTTAAATTCTATGAAATATATATTATATACACCAAGTAATAAAAGAAATTTAATATAAATGTCAAATTTCAAAAAAATGATAATAAATATCTATACCCTAAAATAAAATATTTTTCTTATTTTAGAATAAATATATCTTAAAATAAAAAAATCTAAATAAGGAAACTTTGGTAAATTAATATCTCTATAAATTAATAAAATTTCAAAGTCCCAATATATTTATGTAAGACTAGAGTTTCCATAAGATCCTAATCAAATTCGTATCAGATTTCCGACTGAATTTGTCCTTATTAAAATAAGTATCGCTTATGTTATGCTTTATATCAATTCATTGTCAATTATTGGATAATATAAAATTATTTGCATTAAAATTAGTACACATCTGTTTTTTTTTTCTTAGTGAAAAAAATGTCATCTGTTTTTTTGGATTATTTATTGAAAAAGTTAATCAATAAAAGTGATTGATGACATGATAATAAGAAACTAAAAAAATGTAGCAGTTATCACTAAGATTTTTGATAGCAAGATCCTCATAACCCTATATAATTTGATATTTTTCTTTCATTACTGTAATCTTTTGACTCATAACCATAAAATTAATTTCAAAGTAATCTAAATAATGATATGATCATTGATATGTGATTACCCATTGCTCATTAGGACTCTTTAGATCTAAGATTATCAGACACAAGTCTCTAAATAAATCTCAACTATATTGAGAATTAGGGTAGGCCCGGGCTGCGCCCGGGATTTTTGTTGAAAATTTAGTTTTGATTATATAATTAATATGTTATTTTTAATATACAGTATTATATATTATAAATATATAAGTAGTTAAACAATTATAAAATTATTTAAATTATTCATTGTTTTTTCTTACAAATTTCAAAAACAAATTGTATTCATTTTTTTTGTTACTGGAAATCTTTGAAAAAAAATTTATTTTTTAGTTATGGTGTTTAATTGGTTGAATTGTTTATTTTTTCATAATCTTAAATATTTTAATACTGTAATTCAATATGTGGTAAACTACAACGTTAACCCATCACAAAATTATTATGAATAATCTAATCTATTAAGACTGAAGTACAAATAGTACTTACCCTTATAGTTGCACAAAAATTACAATCTCATGCCATTGATTTAATATTTTCATTTTTAATTAAAGTAAATCAGAATAAAACCAACCCGATGACTAAAGCTTTTTCTTGCACAAACCGAGATACAAGTACGTTATTATCCTTTGCATTTAACCTGTTTTCATAACAATCGTGTGTAGAAAATTAATTTGATAAATCAACTATTTTCTTTGACAAACCAAGAAAACCAAAAACTATAATCATATTGAGAAATAATTGAAGAACTTACCACGCTCTAAATCAAAAACCAATAAATACAATCATACTAATAAATAGATAACCGAAACTTGATTGTAAAGTCTGAGTTATCCAATTGTAAACCAGATTATTAATTAGTCCATGCGTCATATAATCCCAAAGATTACTACCGATACAAACAGAAAAATATTTCAACTTTAACAAGCTTATTGCCCACGTAAATTTCGTGGAAGTTAATAACTGCATTGCCTTATATTTTACATTTGTAATTATTCCTAAATATTTTTAAAATCCTCTAACGTGGATCAATATAAGAAATATTCCCAATAAAATCTTCAACATTGCAATAATTAAACCTCAAACTACGATACAAGGAAAATATTGTCATAACAAACACATATATGCCTATCCAAAAGTATAAAAAGAGAATATTCTAATATATAAAAACTAATTTACATACCTATGCCGTTTAATTTAGATCTTGACAGTGATTAGCTCCATAAAATCTAGCTATTAAATACAAAATCAGTGTTCCAAAAAAAATACAAAATTATAGATTCCATATTCTTTAGCGTATGTCTCTATATATAATCTCCTATTTCCCTTGCTTTTTTATATTCAGAACATCGAAAAACAATGTGGCAAAGAAGCAAGGTTTTTTTTCTTAACGATGTGAAACCCTACAAAACCAGTTGGCGAGTACAGTACACGTGAAGTGTCTTCACTCATGGAAACCAAACACCAATTTTGAAGGCTAATCTCTTGAATGCATTCTTTCACAAGAATAAGTAAGTTCAAAGTGTCTGCAGATAATTCACGTGTCGTTTAATCTTAATACAATATTAATCTGTAAGCATACAACCAGCAAATATTTATGTAAGCTATTTTGTCATGTTTAGGATGGAAAAAATCATGCTTCTGCCAAAAGAAATCAGATGCAACACAATTTCCCTATTGGAGGAGATTTCTCGAGAACTTTACAGTTTCTAAAGCTGGAG
>CAKOAT010203377.1:0-49241 GCA_932364175.1 Eruca vesicaria subsp. sativa
CGTATCCTCGGCACTAAATCTGATTACCTACCTCCAATTCTTACAACCTAAGGATCTATGGCAGTATCTATAGGTAATAAATAACTTCCTCTCCTAGTCTCCTCTTGTCTTCTGCTGCAACAGCTCTAGTAATAAAACCATTAGCTTCATTGTCTTTAGTAACTAATAAGTTATAATATCGTTGATGTGATGTTTCACCACTATCTTTTGATTTTCTTTCGCACACTAAGGTTTTTGGAGAGAATGTTGTCTTGTGCCTTTTGGTACTTAATTATTTTGTCGCTAATTTCTTCTGAACTTATCTATTATTTCTTTTAATTTTCTGTACTATTGTTTTATTATAATTATTGTTCATGTTTAATGTTTGATTAACTTTGTTAAAATCATAAGAAAATAGGACTTAGTAGTTGGTTTTGGATGTTGTGAGGAGTTGGATCAGTCCATTTCCGCACAATTGGTGGTTTATAATCTTTAGAGACTGTGAAATCATCAGAGTACTTAGTAAAATCATGATAGTTTTACAAATGCAACCCTTAAACACATGTTTAATGGATTCAGTCGTTTCTGGTAGGATTGGTACTATATGAATTAGTCGTGGATAAGTCTGAATATAATTGAAGGAAAAAATGAAGTAAACGTGTGCGGTTGATTTTATTTAGGACTTCAAACTCAATCAACCCATGTGACATTAATCTCTTTCGGTATTTAGGTTCTCTAAAAACTTTAAACTGTTGGTGATCTAGCTATCTGTCTCAAGTACTTATGTCCAAAAGACAAGTGGCCGTACGATAACGATAGATGCTACAATCTTATCTTTTTAAATTTATTTGTTATACATATATAATTATCGAATTCACAAATGTTACAATCACAAGGATTTTAGAAAAACTTTAAGTGAGTTCCAACATCTGGATCACAAATGGCTTCATTGAAAGTTATTTAGATCACGGAAACAAGTACTAAAGCACAAGAATGAAGCGAAGTTGGTCTAGTCTTTTCATATTACTACCACGAAGTTTCGAAAGAACTACACTTTGACTAGTACTCTTGTCGTTCAAAGAAAAGACTAGTACTCTTAAACGCGGCAAAATTAGGTTTTGAAATAAGACATGTGGCAACAGCCTGTGCCAGGTTCTGCGTTGATGATAGAGAGATGGAATCAAAACTGAGTGGAAGAGATTCATTGAACTTTTTAGAATCTATCTCCATCAACAATGTTTTTGTCTTCCTATATGTCTCTTCAACCTATTTTCCCTTGATTTTTAGTTATTTTGAAGTTTCTTGTTTTAAACATATTAAGGACCTGACTAATTTCCCCGCTATCACCCGTAAACACAGCTTTTGCGGTTGGTAGCGGTTGTTGACATTTTGAAACAATTACTCAAACCGCTCTGAACCGCTTCAAATTACTCTAAGCCTCTTAAATTCAAAAGTTGGTTTCAACTAGCGTTTGCGATAGCGGACAGTTGCGAGAGGGTGATTTTTTTCTTTAAAAAAAAACAATATAAATACAGAAATAAAAAATATTAAGTAATTTTTTTAAAAATTGGGATTATAAAAATACTATTATATATACTATATTTTAATTAATATTATTTAAAATTTAAAAAATATTTTCAATAATTCTAAAAATTTAAAACTATAACTTTATAAGTATAATTTCTATATTTATTATAATATTATGATTTTGGTATTTTGTATAAATATACAAAATGTAAATATTGTTAATTTATGTTTTAACCACTACTGCATTTGCTAGTTAACTAATCATAAATATCTCGCAAACGCACCAATTTGTAATCGCAGTACCAGTCATACAAATCTCTTAAAACCACAAAAAATCGCAACCACCCGCATACGCAAACTCCTGCAACCGCAACTAGCCGCATCCACAAACTCCTGCAACCGCTGCAATTGAACCAATCAGACCCTTAATGTATCTAGTAACTAAAGAAAATATATAACAACCCCATATATTTGTAATGATCCTCTATATTAATATTCAAAAACTTAAAATAATAGTTTAAATTAAAAATATCAAAATATATAACAAATTAAACCCATATTTAATTTGAAAAATCTCCAAATATTTTTCAGCTATGTTTTTAATGTTTGTGGTTCTATAAATATATTATCATAGAACAAAATTGCGGTTCTGAAATTATTTAAAATGCTATTGTTCGAAGCTATATAGTTTAATGGGAGTATAGCAAAAGCAACCCACAAATTCTAGTCAAATGCAAAACCAAATTTTTTTGGGAAAATTGCCAAAACCAACCCAAAATTTCATTTCAACCCTATAGGTGTACCCTTTATTGAGTCAAATGCAAAACCAACCTAAAGGGATTGTGAAGTTATTACTTAACCCTTGTGACCAAACAAAAAAACAGACAGTTATTTTACGGTTTTGTCCTATGAAAGTCTACATGTAATAGAGAGAAATCTACACATTTGTAGACCTTCTTAGAAGACTAATTTATAGACGTATTTTATAGTCTACATCGTCAGTTGATCTTATAATTTAATTTTAAAAATGTATAAAAATAATTATTGGGAAGTTTTTAAATAAATCATTAATATAAAGATTAGTATGAAATATATAAATTAAAATTTCATATAAGTGAAAAATTTAATAGAATTTATATTGAATTGGTAACCATGTGAAAGATAATGTGTTATGGTTTCCCAACAAAATGTTATAACATGCTGTCTTTTAGGGTTAGATTCATATATTAGGGTTAGATATTTGATTTTAACTTTTTTTTTGTTTTTTTTGACACACTATTGTTGAGAAGTTTATATTTTCTATATTTAGATATTTAATATAATAATTAAGACATTTTTGATTATCAAATAAACATTTAGGGTATCAGATTTGTGGTTTAGGGTTATAGTAGACTTACAATAAAGTCTACTTACATTTAGGGTTTGCTCAAACAATAAAGCAAAAAAAAAAACGGAGTTGTAGACTTACAGAAAAGTCTACACTGATACCAAATTGACCTAACCGGATTTAACCAAGTTTGATTTTTAACTTAATCAAAATTTAACAAACCAATTTAACCTAAACGAAAAAATTACACAGCGTATAAATACTTTTTTAGAGTTTTCTGGTAAAAAAAAACCTAATCACGCCTTTTAGATCTGAGGCGATTTAGGGGGCGATTTCCGGCGAACCCTCTTCGACTCCGTTTTCACCGCTTAAACTCGACGCTTTCCACTCCGTCGCTCTGTATCTTCTTTCTGGTAAGTTATTATGTTCGGTTTCTTGCCTCTCGCTTAATCTCGCTCCATAAAGTAACCGCCTTCATCATTTTTAATTAAGATCTGAGCGGCGAACGGTGGTTTATCTCTCGACGACGAACGAAAAGTGGTTCTTCTTTCGTCAATCTCTTTACTTCCGGTCAGTCTCACGGCTTCTACTCTCTCCGACGAACGAGCACTTCATCTCTCCGGCGAACAAAAGGTACGAACGTAAATTATCTCAATATGCCTTAACTTCCTCTTAGGCTTGGTTATCAACTTTTAACTGTTTTTTCGTTCTAGATCTGAGCCAGCGAACGAACGGCGGCGCATCCTCTCTTACACATCTCTTTTCTTTCCGCGAGTCTTGGGTAGGCTTCTTGTTTTGAATTGTAGACTTTGCTTGTAGACTTCTATGTAGAATTGTAGACTTCTCGTGTAGACTTCGAAGTTGAATTGTAGAATTCTTGTTTAGAATTCTATGTCGAATTATAGACTATCTTCTGTAGATTTCTATGTTGAATTGAAGACTTCTCGTGTAGACTTCGAAGTTGAATTGTAGACTTTGCTTTCCGTGAGTCTTGGGTAGGCTTCTTGTTTTGAATTGTAGACTTTGATTGTAGAATTCTATGTAGAATTGTAGATTTCTCGTGTAGACTTCGAAGTTGAATTGTAGACTTCTTGTTTAGAATTCTATGTCAAATCGTAGAATATCTTCTGTAGATTTCTATGTTGAATTGAATACTTATCTGAGTGTTTTTTTTTTTCAGGTTTCTAAATGTGTGAACTTGAGTTTCCGCGGAGGCTATATACTCTTGGGCAGGAGCCGTATCCAGTAAGGAGCATTAACTACTACAGTGATGACAGCAAGCTCTTTCTTGCTCTTAGAGAAGCACTCAAGGCAGAAGAATGGGATGAGCTCAAGAACTCGAGATTGGGTGTGTTCTTAAAGTTCCATGAAATGGAGTTTGGATGGGCGTCAAGGCTGGTGGACTATATGTTGGGTTTTCAGCTTGAGTGCAAGAAGATGTTTGAGATTTGCAGTCTTATAGGCGTTCAACCAGTAAGGTTCTCTTTGAATGAGTTTGAAAGCATCACTGGTTTGAATTGTGAGTATGTGAAGAATTTAGAGAATCCTTTGGTTGAGATAACATATGAAATGAGAGTATTTTGGGAGAAGTTGGGAGTGAATATTGACTGGGGGCCAAGTATTGAAGAATTAACTGAAGCGTGCAAGGTGTGTGGCTCATGGTCTCGAGAGGATCGACTGCATTTGGGGTATCTAGCAATCTATGCTGGATTCATTGAAGCACCAAGAACCACGTCACCCACGAGGGCTAGCCTGGCTAGGTTAGTAATGGATTTAGAGGCCTTTGAGGATTATCCCTGAGGAAGAGTTGCGTTTAAAGTCTTGATGAAGTCGGTGAAGAAGATTGAGATGACAAAGTCGTATACCATTGAAGGGTTTGTTCAGGTTCTTCAAGTTTGGATGTACTTTTCTCTCCCTGAGTACGCAGCTGGGTATGGATCACCTCTTGATGATCAGTCTCCACCTCTCCTTGCCTTCGAAGGCAGCACATGGCGGAAAAATGTCAGAGATAATCTTCTGAAACAAGTAGATAATCCGTCTCCACCTCTTCATTATATGCAACTTTGTTTTGAAAATAATTTGATATTAATTTTAAATCTTTTATGCAGACTCGAATTAACAACTTTGTAACCAAGGATTACGAAGAAATGTTCCCTCTCTGGGATGGTGAGGTGGAAGATAAGAAGGTTGATAACATACTGAAGGTCATGTATGAGGAGGTGTGGAAGTGGGACAAAACTCATTGGCCTGTTGCCGGGACGAAGGTGTGGACAAATGTGAAGGTCGAGTACCAACAAGTGAAGGCAGAGACGAGTGAAGGGAAAAGTCGTAAGAAGGTGATCAGAAGCAAAAACGGTTGTTCAGAATCACCTTCTCCCATTGAGTCCGATGAAGAACCTCGCAAGAAAGCTCGTGAGTCCCCTGCTGTGAATAGGATGACCATGAAAGCAGCGATAGAAAGTTTTCTCACTGGTTTTACCTCTAATATTGTTGAGGGGCTGAGCAGATGTGAGAGAACCGTGACCACACAAGGCCACATGATTGAGAGACTTAAAGAAATGGTAGGAGCCGTTGAGAAGATTGTGCGTGGAGGTTGGAAGGAAGAGCACACCAAAGCTGGTTCATCTGATGAGGTACCTAAAGATGACCAATCTGAGGGAGATCAATCTAAGGGAGACGAAGCTAAGAAGGACAAAGCTGAGGAAAGCAGAGCTGAGGAATCATCTCGCAAACCTACCAGACTGACAAAAGTCACATCCAAAGCCGCCAAAGCCACTGGGGTTAGTACCAAAACATCTCCCAAACCAGCGAAAAGAGCCAAAAAATCTACAAAAAAGAAATAACTTGTTTGCATTTGCTTTTGGAATGTTGGAACCTTTGTTTCTTGTTGCTTTTGGAATGTTGGAACCTTTTTTCATTTTGCTTTTGGAAAGTTGGAACCTTGGAATGTTGCTTTTGAAATGTTGGAACCTTGGAATGTTGTTTTGAACCTTGGAATGTTATGTGCATATTGTTAGTTAATGATGGCTGTTATTAATGTGTTCTTGCTATTGAAAATGTATGTAGAGTGAGAGTGTGAATGGAGGCATAGAACAACCAAGTGTTGTTGTAGTAGAGAAACAACCATCACACGTTGATTATGGCTCTCTGAAAAAACTGAAACAAGCTAGTAAAGTGAAAGCTGCCCGCATTGTGACACGTTCTAAGAGTGACAGACTTCATAGACTTGCTGCTACTCAGCAGTCTCCATTTCAAGGCAAAAACACGGCGAAGGTTATCATACCTAACACGCCGAAGCGAGGACATGGATATTACATATTTGGTGTTGTTGAAAAACAAAAGCTCTCTGTTCTTGTTGATTGGCTGAAACTTGACCCGTAAGTCTCATGTAGACTTTTAATTGACAGCAAATGAATTAGTAGTGTAGGCTTCTCTCATGTATATTTTTTATTGACACCAAATGGCGACAAAAGGTTGCTGGTTTATCAACTTTTTGGTACTACTGCCTACTAATTTGTAAAGAATGGATGAATGAAACGGTATGAAGACTTCTCTCTAATGTATACCTTCTCTCTGATGTAGACTTCTGTCTGGAATTTAGACTTCCCTCTGATATTGACTTTTGTAAATGCAGCACATCGATGCTGGAATTAATCTCTTATGATTCCGATACAAAAAGCACCCGGAATGGTTTAGGTCTGACAAAATATGTTTGTTGGATTCTTTTTATTCTCAAGTGTGGTCAGCGAAGTACTCAGAGTTTCTGGAATCTCCTGCCAGCCCTGACGGATCAGGTAAACAACTTAATCATGGTGCCTTAGACTACTACACTGGCGAGGAGCCAGCGTACTGCAGATCAAATTAGACGTGGGTGGTGGAGATAGAAGATATATATGCGCCATTATTCGTCAAAAGAAGTCATTGGGTAGCTTGTTGGATATCAATTCCGAAGAGACACATTGTGGTTTGGGACAGTGATGTTTATTACGCTAGTGATGAAGAAACTGCTGAAGTTGTGAAGCCTATTGCGCACATGTTGCCATACATGCTTCATATGTTTTGTCGCGGTGAGGAGAGGGAGTTGTACATGGTTGATTTCAGTCATGAACGGGTCTCAACTGGGGTACCTCAAAACAAACAAAGTGGTGATTGTAAAGTGTATTTCTTGAAGTATATAGAATGTCATGCACTTGGCATGACATTTCTATCGCATGACTTCTATTATAAGCATGTCAAAACAATGAGGTCTAAGCTAGCGGCAGAGATATTCGATAAGATCAACATAAACGGCACAGAACAACGTGTTTACAAGCATCTGGATGTCTATGCGTAATGTAGGTTGAGAAAGGTATGAAGTTTTTTGGATATAATTTGAGGAAAGTATGAAGTTTTTTAGTAACTTTCCACGTCGGATATACGTAGGTTGATGTATTAGCAGAGACTATTGTATTGATGTATTAGCAGAGACTATTGTATTGTGCTATGAGTAGCAGACTGATGTAGTAGGCTAAACCAGACTTTTGTTTGTAACAAACTGATATTTGCTTGCAGTAGACTTAAGTATTAGTCTTCTTTTAAGAAGACTTCTACAGACTTCTGCTGCTCCACTATTTATTGGAGAATGATCCTTTGTTTCTGAGATTTTTAGTATTGCTCTTTTTAAACAGATTTTCAACACATATCCAACATATAAGACAACTCCAAGACAACGTCGTGTAGACTTACATATTAGTCTCCTTTTTAGAAGACATATAAATAAGTCTACTCGACAGAAAGCAGACTTCTTTAGCAGTCTTCTGTAAAGAAAACTAATAAGTAAGTCTACACGACAGAAAACAGAGACATGTAAACATGACATAAAATAGAGACACATAAGTTCATTACATAGGACAACATCCAAAGCAAGACAGTTTGGACGAGTGTGGCCTGGTTTTTTGCACTGAGAGCAGCTATAATTCTTGTGCAGCTTTCATGGCTTGTTTCTCCTCATCCTGGAAATTTCTAGCCAAGATTGCCACCTCGACTTCTTTTACCTACCCGGACCATGTTTGACATCTTGAGGAAGGCATTTACGACTGTTAGAAGCTTCTTTGTCCTCATTTGGAGCTTCCAAATTTTATTCGCAGGTGGTGTTTTTTCACTTATGAGAGATTCTACATCGTCACTTTTGGGGTAGATATTTTCCGCGTATGCTGAATAAAGATAGTTCTTTGAATAGGATGGGCATANTACTATGATGTGTAGTGAGACTCAAAGCATCTTCTCTCCTTTAAAGAACCACCTTCCCAGATTCTCGCGTATAAACTCAAGAAGGAATTAGATGGGGAATCCTCTGGCTGGCTTAAGTGCAGAGTTGATCGATTCTGCGATGTTGCTAGTTTTAATGTTGTATATGTCACCTTGAAAGTGAACTCGTGACCATAACAAGGCGTCAGCTTCCTCCAAATATGTTGCAAGGCTGGGGTTTATACTCCTTATCTCGTCCATATAGCGGTTAAAATCGAATAGCGTGTGTGCATAAGCAGCGCCTTTGACCAAGTACAACATGTGCTTTCCCTTGAAATTATTGACTATGTTTTGTTGTAGATGATAATAGCATATTCCTCGCTGTGCCCAAGGGAAAATCTTCTCACACGCCTTCTTAATGGCACCGTGCCTGTCAGAAACTATCACCAAAGCATACTCAGCTGAAACACACTTCTGCCAATTGGTAAAAAACCGTTCCCACGAAAGCTCATTCTCCGCATCCAAAATCGCAAAAGCCAATGGAAAAATATTAAAATTACCATCTTGGGCAGCAGCAACTATCATAACTCGTTCATACTTTCAACTTAGATGAGTACCATCCACCACAATAACCCTCCTAAGATACTGAAAACCAGCTATCAAAGCTCCAAAAGATAGGAACAAATACCTAAATCGGTTATGTCCATCTTTCTCAAGACATGTGACGGTTCCCGGATTCGATTTCTGGATCTGACGCAAATAATAAGGCAGATTCTCATATCCATCCTCTCATGTTTCCCTCACCAACACTTGGTCATGTAGCAAAGCTCGGTAAGAAATTGTGTAATCTAGCTTCAGCCCAAACATATTGTTCATGGCATCTTTGATATGCTTTGGTGTAAGCCCATCTATAATCCCCACTCGATCTATAAATAGACTAGCAACATATTTCGGAGTATACTGCTTCCGCTGAGTCGTTCGATCCCCCACTGAACATGTATGAGTGTTCAAATATTTTGTCACCCAAAAAGTTTTAGGTCCATGCTTTACACTCGCTATAAGCTTCCAACCACATCCTTGAACACAACACTTAGCCACATACAGAGTTTTTGTTGTCTTATAAGCTGTGAATGTAAATTTACCTCTAATAGCCACCATTTTCAGCTTTGAAACAATATCATCCTACTAGCAAAACTCTGACCGACATATATATTTTCATTCAAGGACATCGATCTTCCTTCAACTCCAGAGTATTGCGCTTTATATCCATCATAAAACGTTTCATTTGCATCCTTGTCAGAATCTTCACCTTTCACTTTCCCATAATCACTGTAGTTTACAGAATCGTCAAAATCAACACCAACATCAGCAACTGCTTGAACATCATTATCAGCATTACTATCTTCATCCAACACTTCATCATCACCAACATTACTATCTTCATCCAACCCTTCATTTGTATCTTCATCAACAAAGATATTATCATCACCATCAGGCATATCATCAACTTATACTTGGCACTGGCTTGATACATAGAGGCGTACCATATGAGTCTTAGATAACTCGATCAAGTTTCGCATTTGTCTATCATTCGTGACATGCACAGGGGGCGTATCTAGAGCCATTTCCTTTAAGATCACGTCTGGTAGGGAATACGTCAGCTCCACCATCTCGCTTTTCTTGTTCAGATCCTAATCTTCTTGTGCCATTTCGAGAAGTTCACCATGTGTACAACCATCATGGACAAGGAATATTCTCCCTCCTTTCCGATTATCGACCTCAAACTCCCACAAAGAGTCTTTCACCACCCATTCTCCGTATACAACAGGTAGTTGAACCATTTCCTGCAAAATAATACGGTTTACATAATTAGCAAAACAAAATTTCATGTTAATAAAATTATACTGTAGACTTACCAGTACGTCTACGATTATTAGCTAACAACATAGACAGTCCAAAAATTTGATAACTTCCTAATTATAATAGAATATCTTCTGAAAATCATTCAAGACCCTTATGATTAACTAACACACATTTTCATAAAAATTTTGTTTTAAAAAAACTTAATGAATAATACACAAATCCACTTTGATAGATTTTTCTAGGTAGACTATATATTCAGTCTACAAATGTGTATACGTTTTATGCAGTTTACACGTTGTAGACTGCAAATTAGGTCTACGTTTAGGTTGGTTTTTGCAATTACCAAATTCACGGGTTACTTTCTGTATTTGAAAAAATATGTGATTTTATACAAGTAGACTTATTTTTTAGTCTACATTTTTAAAAATGTTAGTTTTGCAGTCGACTAGAATTCGTCAAGTGTTTGACTTTTAGAAGAAGGCTTACTATGCAGTCTACATTTTTAAATTTCTTTGAAAGAGGTTAGTTTTGCAATTGACCAAAGTTGACTTTCTACTAGTAGAAAAAAACTAAATATCTACGTAACTGTAGAATGCAGTAAAAGTCTACACTATAACCCGACATGTTAGTTTTGCAATTAACCAACATAAAATAGTAGACTTCATATGCAGTCTACTTTTTTTTCCTAAGATTTCTAGACTGAATATTAGTGTACACGTAAAGTAAGTTTAGGTCAGTTTCTAAACCTTTTAGTCAAATAAAAAAAATCTATTTAACGAAGTCAAAGTTTTGGTCAAATGCAAAACTGACCTTCAGTAGACTTCCCTAGCAGTCTAAAAAGTGTAGACTTCCAAGAAAGTCTATTATGGTAAGTCAAAATTTTGGTCAAATGTAAAACTAACCTCTTTTATGTAGATTTCTTAGTAAGTCTACCAATTTTTTTTTTGTTTTTGGTTTCAAAGGTAAAGACGTTGACGTACTTGTAGGTCTACATTACAAAACAAATTATTCTGGTCAATTGCAAAACTAACATGTGCGTTGACAAGTAGACTACATCGTAAGCCTACACGTATGTGTAGACATATGATACATTCTACTATCATGACACAGATCTGAAAAATGACGAAAACCATGTAAATAAGTACCTTTTTCCGGTATAAAGCTTGTTTCCACCCTTTTTCACCGTCCAAGCTCCAAATATGAAGAAAAAGAAGCAGCTTAGACAAGAAGCAGCTTAGACGACCAACAACAGAGGACACTCAAAATAATGAAGTTATGCTTATGAAAATGAAAGCTATGAGAGTATTTTAAATGAAAATAGAGAGGAAATGGGAGAAAATGAAGATTTGTTGGTTTAGAATGAGAAAAAAGTGGTTGAAAATTGAATTTGAGAGGTTTAAAGAGCTAAAAAATGATGGTTCATGGTGGTTGAAAATTGATGACGATGGCATTGTTGTAAATAAGAAGAAAAATTTAGGGTGTAATTGGTTTTTTGTCATTTTCGAAATAATTAAAAAAAACAAATAATAATGGCAATTTTGTAAATATTTCAAAAACGTAAGGATGGTTTGGAAGTTTCTTGGATGAATAGTAATGAAAAAAAATATTAGTTTTGGGGTTGAATTGGATTTGTAGGTTGATTTTGAAAAACTCCCTTTTATGAAATGTTAAAATAAAGAGTGTTTAGCAAAACCAACCCACAAATTGAAGTTAGTTGCAAAACCAACCTATTTTTTTTGTCATTACTATTCATCTATGAAATTTATAAACCATCCTTATGTTTTTGAAATATTTACAGAATTGCTATTATTATTTGTTTTCTAATTATTTCAAAAATTACAAAAAACCAATTACACCCTAAACTTTTCTTCTTATTTACAACAATGCCATCTTCATAAATTTTCAACCACCATAAACCACTATTTTGAAGCTCTTTAAACATCTCAAATTCAATTTTCAACCACTTTTTTCTCATTCTAAACCAACAAATCTCCACTTCCTCTCATTTGCTCTCTATTTTCCATTAAAAAACTCACATACATTCATTTTCATAAACATAACTTCATTATTTCGAGTATACTCTGTTGTTGGTCGTCTAAGCTGCTTCTTTTTCTTCATATATGGAGCTTGGACGGTGGAAAAGGGTGGAAACGAGCTTTACACCGGAAAAAGTACCTATTTACATGGTTTTCGTCATTTTTCAGTTTAGTGTCGCGATAGTAGACTGTATCGTATGTCTACGCTTACGTGTAGGCTTACGATGCAGTCTACTTGTCAACGCACATGTTAGTTTTGCAATTGACCAGAATAATTGTTTATGCAAATTAGACTTCCTTGGAAGTCTACGTCATTACCTTTGATAACAAAAACAAAAAATGAGGTAAACTTACAAAGAAGTCTACGTAAAATAGGTTAGTTTTGCATTTGATCAAAATTTTGACTTTTCAATGTAGACTTCGTCGGCAGTCTACAGACCGTAAACTTCCGGAGAAGTTTACAAAAAAGTTTGTTTTGTATTTGACCCAAATTTGACTCTGTTGAATATGTTAGTTTTTGACTAAAATGATAAAAAGTTGACCAAAAAGAAAAAAAAAATGTAGACTTAAATTACTGTACACTAATTTTAAAAAAAAAACGATAGGCATCACATGAAGTCTACTATTTTATTTTGGTCAAATGCAATTCTAACCTCCCGTATTTGTGGGTAGACTTCGTATGAAGTCAACATGTGTGTAGACATTTGTTTCCGTTTACTAATAAAAAGTCAAACTTGGTCAATTGCAAAATTAACCTTTGTCAAAAAAATTCAAACATGTAGACTGCTTCTAAAGTCTACTTTAGTAAGTCAAATATTGGGTGATTTTTGGTCAATTGAAAAAACTAACATTTTTGATATGTAGGCTGAAATGGAAGTCTACATGTATAAAATCACTTTTTTTTTTCAAATATAGAAATAATCCGTAAAATTTTCAATTGCAAAAACTAACCTAAATAAAAGACTGCATATGGAGTCTACATGTGTAAACTGTAATGAAAGTCTACATTTACGCAGACTGCTTATGGAGTCTACGTTTGAAAATACATTAAAAGTGAATTTGTGTATTATTCATTAAGTTTTTTCAAGATTTTTTTGTTTGACAATGTGTGTTAGTTAATCCTAATATGTTTTGAGTGATTTTTAAAAGAAAATATGTTATATTTATGAAATTATGATACTTTTCATTTGATCATGTAGTTAGCTAATAATCGCAGACGTATTGGTAAGCCTACTTTATAGTTTTTTTAAACATGATCGCTAACTATATTTATTTTCATTTTCTTCACAGAAAATGGTTCAGTTACATATTGTTGTGTATGAACTTATGTTTAATTTGTAGGCTTCTTTGGTATTGTTATGAAGTGTTAAGCAAATATGATTTTTGTAATGTAGACTTTTTTAAATGTCTACAACAAAAGCAGACTTCTTTATTAGTCTACAGGTAGGAAAGTAGACAAACACTAAAGTCTACTCTCTTTTATTGCTATTGGAGTTGTATTAATTTGTATTATTAGTCTATTTTGTGTTCAAAATCTCTAAAATTGCTATAAACAAGTCTCCAGATTACATAATTTTAACACATTAATTATTGTGTGTGTTAGTTGTTGTTTTAGCTTATGATGGTTTTTAACTGTTTGGCTGACTAGAGTATTTTCTGAAAATCTGATTGCTAACAAAAATTAATAATATCATACAAGTGCAACACAATTAATACAATGTTTATTGATTATGTATCAGAATATTTATTTACAAATGAATATTTTGTAAAGAAAAATTATTACAAAGCAATTTCTTTTAAAACTCTAGAGTGTTTGATTATTCATAATCTTGATATCTCAAATGAAATCTTGGAAAAGAGTACATGCAAACTAAGATATAATTATGAGTAAACATAAGGTAAACATATTCAAATTATTTTTAGTAGACTTCATAAAATTTTACTTAAAGTTGATGGGTTCAATAGACTTTCTTTAAAGTCTACTAGCCTTAATTTTTAAATAAACTTCATGCCAAAAACAATTTCAGATCTAAAAATGTAGAATTACAAAATTAGAAAATAGTATTTTCTGCAAAATAATTCAAAATAGTGTTTAACCTAAAATTAGCAAAGAAAAAGCATAGAGCTTGTATCTATAAATTTAGTTTTATATAAACAAAAAAAAAATTAAATGAATATATGTAAATCTTACATTTTTTGGAATGTGATTTGAAAACTTTGGAAGAGAATACCTACAAAATAAAATATAATTATGATAAAAATATAAGACAAAAAATTTAAAATCATATTTTAGTAGACTTCTAATGAATTCTGTTTAGAAGTTAAAGTTAATAAACTTCATTTGTAGTCTACTCAATCCGAAAAAATTTAGATCTGAAAAATATATACATTACAAAAATGAAAATAACTTTAAATCTAAAAATTTTAGAAAATAGAAATTTTAAAATAAATTAGTAGTAAATTATAGACATAGAGTTTGAATATGTAACTTTATTTAAATATAAAAAGAAAAGCACACATTATAGATGTAAATCTTACAATTTTTTTGTGGAAGAGAAAAAAACCATGAAAGAAAATACTTGCAAAATAGAGATCAAACTATGAACAACATAAGACAAACAATTAAAGTCATAACCTTGTAGAATTCATTAGAAGTCTATTATATATTAGATAATTTTCAGATCTGAAAAAATTATATATTTGAAAATGCGAATCTTTCATTTTTTGGGAAAACTAGATAAAAACCATGGAAGAAAATATTAACAAAATAAAGATAAAATTATGAGAAAACATTATACATAAAAAAGTCACTTCTAGTTTTGTAGACTTCATTACAAGTCTACTATATCAGATAATTTTCAGATCTAAAAACTATGTACATGTGAAAATGTGAAATATAGTTTTTAATCTGAAAACAAAACTTTAAAAATAGAATTTATAAGATAAAATATTAGCAAAGTAAATGCAAATAGTTTATATTTGTAACTTTATTTGAATATAAACATAAAAGTACACATTTAAAACCTATAGATCTAAGACTTACATTTTTAGAGTGGAAGGTGGTGATAACCATGAATTAACCTACAAAAAATTAACAAACTAAACAAAAATTCATCTTCGCCTTCAAAGAATTGAGCAATTAGAGAATTTTAGAGAGAAGGGAGAGAGTTTTAGAGAGAAGTGAGAGTTTCTTTTAGAAACTTTGTGCAGCCATTTTAGAGAGAGATTGTCAAAATTTCATTTATATAGGGAGACAAAAATTGTAACTAGGTTAAAAATTTTGATAGTATAGACTTCTTTTGAAGTCTACTATAATTAAAATTTTGGAGTAGACTTTATTGTAAGTCTACTTAGTAGACTTTTTTGAAATCTACTATGACTATTTCATTATTGTTACCTAATCAATATATATTCGTTAAAAATTTTTAATTATATGAAATTTTAATTATATACCTCATATTGATTCTTATATTGATTACCTAAAAGAAATTTCACACAATTTATTTTTATATATTTTAAAAATAAAATTATAAGATTAACTTAGAATGTAAACTTCATAATCAGTCTATAATATTGACTTCATAATAAGTCTACACCTTGTATACTTCTCTTTATTAAATGTAGACTTCATAACGATAAAATTGTAAAATATCATTCTGGTTTTTTGTTTAGTCATAAGGAGTAATTAGACATTTCTCTACCCCTTTAGGTTGATTTTTCATTTGACTGAAATTGGGTACACTTTTGCATTTGATTTGAAATTTTAGGTTGTTTTTAGCAAATGTCCCTAAAATAAATTGGGTTGGTTTTCAATTTTCATAAATGAAAGTATTATTTGTAAAATTAAAAAGGAATATATTAAGAATATTTATTTTTAGAGGAAGAAATAGAGGAATACATTGGAGACAAATTCATCTCTATTATAATTTTTTTTTATTTTTTTCTCAAAAATAAGATAATACATTGGAGATGGACTAAACCCCAAACCAAAAAAAAATGTAAGAGTAAATAAGTTCAATCATTTTATAATATGTTTTACACTATAAATGAATACATGCAGTGAATCTAGTTATAAGCTCCTTTCCATTCCACTTGACTTTTTGAGCCTGTGACTAAACCAGACACCAATCCCTCACACTGTCTCTACTTTTTTTCCAGCGGCACACAAAGAAGCTCCAAACTTATGATTATTGTCAGAACATTTTTCCCTTAATTATTTCAAACCCAAGAAGAGATCTCTCACCGTTCAATTTCAAGCAGTACTTTTTGCGTGACGTTGTTGGTACGACCAATCTCTCTGCAACACACACATGCTCTCATTTTAAACTCATTCACTGATCAACAACTTCTCTCATTCTCTGCCTCTTCTCAGAAGAAAGATAAAGTTAAAAAGTGCAAATTCAAAACTTCATCTCTCTCTCTCTCTCTCTCTCAATCTTGAGCGAGGAATCTCTTCTCTGATCCCATATATATTAAAACAAATCATGGCTTGTATACTGAGCTGCTCTCACGGCGTCGTGATCGCGACCGCCATGGTTTTCTCAAGCACTGCTCTGTTTCTGGCGATTTCTCGCCAATTCTCCAATAACCAAACATCAGATCAACAGATCATCCGTTCATGTCTTTCTTCGGGTACCCTTTTGTCTTCTCCGATCATGAGATCATCCTCTGGCTCTAGAATGTTTTTCTTTTCTGAACATCTTGTTTTCTTGATGCAGAGGTAAAGAAGAAATTGAGGAAGAAGAAGAAGGTGAAATTTTCAGAGGATGTGAAGGAGCCGAAAGGGAACGGTGAAGAGTATCGGAAGCGAGAACATCTCCGGAGAATTGTACCGGAACAGGGGACTAAACTGGAGAAGACCAGTTCGGTTTGTAAAAACGACATGCCTGCTAACAGGATGGCTTTGTACAATGGGATTCTTAGAGACAGAGATCATAGACTTCAGTGCTCCTATTGACTTCTTTTTTTTTTTACTTCTTAGTCAAGATAAATGCTGAAAATATTATAAAAAAGTAGTTTTCTTTTAATTTCGGGAGAAACATGTCTGTATGTCAATTAGCTTTTTCTGTGTATTGTATGTAATTTTGTTCTAAAACCCAGTGTAAATGATTGATGTAAATGATTGAAATCTAAAATAGGGCTTTTTACTTTTTTAGTATATTTTCAAGTTTTCGCTTATTAATAAAAATATTCAAATGTTAATTATAAAATATTGTTTGATTCACTACTTCCATTAACTGTAACCTAATTTCAATAAATTCATTTTTATGAAAATTTCAAATAATCACAATTAAATAATAAAATTACATTAAAATTTCAAAAACGATTTTATAAAAATATTTATATTATTAAAAGAGAGTACTATTTTAGTAAATATGAAATGAGTAAAAATGAAAAGACTGTGTTACTCTTACAATCTTGAAAAAAAAAGTGTTATAAGTAGCGAAAAAAAAGAGGGAATTGATGTGTCTTATTCCATGAGTAATAAGTCATTTATATAGGATTACAATGATTTGGATACAAAGTCGAACTTGGAGTGATGAACAAGTAAATCTATTACTTTCCTTAATGGAAAACACATAATATTTATTCATAACACTTCCCCTTGATGTCCATTATAGTAAAGTGCTTTCAAAACGCCGTAGATGTCGCCTCGTTAGAACCTCACCAGAAAAACCCAATGGAAAAAACCATTGTTAAGGAAAAAAAGTGCAGCGCAATGAATTTCCCTCATGTGTACATACATCGAGATCTTTGAGACATTAGTGTTGTCTAATAAGATGAATTAGCTTCTTGGTGATAGCAGTGGATAAAGCTTTAGTGAATAAACTGACCAAACTGTCACTTGAATGAACTTGTAGGATACGAACATCGCCATTCTTCTGCAGTGCATGAGTCATCATATGTTTGATCATAATCTTTGATTCTCTTGATCTCAGAAACTTTTGAAGGTTGATAGACTTATCATTGGATTCTAATATCCTCCTTCAGTGTTTATCATTAGTGTGTTCTTTGTTGCCTTGTTAAAACTTTGCCACAGAAAAATCTAGTGGGATAAAAACCATGATATGGAAAAAGAGTACAACCACACACATTATCCCCTCGAAACAAAACACTTCAGGATGTGCATTCCAGTCAAATATATGTCTTTAAGAAATTGAGCTTAACAGAGTAAAATCTTTTGATTTCTATTATGATATCTATCCTTTAGACTTTTGATCCATAATACTCTTTGAGATATACAATAATTTTCTTGATCTATTTAGACTTCAAACCAAATATCTTTACATACACTCGTCTAATTATTTCGAGTTACTCATTTCTGTTTATAAAGTTATTTTTATGACTTTCTTTATTGCCATATTAAATCATCTATTTTAATGACATTATAGATTAGTAACTTTGTCCAAATAACACTTTAAATATGGCATTTCAAAACCAAATATATTTGAGCATCTTAATATAAAATCCTTTAAGGATCTCTAAAATAACATTTTTTTTGATATTCAGTTTGGAATACAAATTTCTTCAATATACAATTTTCCATAATTCTTTAAGAGTTTTGATTATATTCAGATCAATGATTCTATTGATCTATAATCACTGGATAAGTATAAATTGGGTATTTTTTAACTTCGAGTATTTCATATATCCCATAAGCATATTTTGATCCAATAGCTAGAGTTTCCGGGAACATGATTTTGATATCATCAATCCTTTATGGATTTATCTTTCAGAGATTATTATTTCCAGTGGGTCATATTATTCAAATTTTTCCTTTATTGCAAGACTAATAAGGAACTTGAAAATAGTTGCATCTATCACATGAGACTATTTTTTTTCATAATCATTTTCACATTGATTTTTCTTTGGTGCAACGATTCATTTCGATCCCACATGTTTTACACATTTTGTGTATGAACTATTGGTCCAAATACTTATCTCTTTTATAAGAGTTTCTAGTTTTGTCTATTACTTTTTCTGATTTGGCCAATCATTTCTTTGTGTACACTTTTTAATAGATTTTCTTTCATGATCTTCTTTCACATTTATCATGTCAACTGCTACTATGCATACATATATATTATCGACGTCGGTTTGCTTATCGGTTCCATTTTATTTCATACATGATTTAAATTTATTGAGATTCTTCATTGTCTCAGGTACCTGAATTTCTTTCAGTCATGTTTAATGTCTCTCTGGAGATCATTCAAAAAATCCATTTTCTCGTTTTGACCATTTTTAATATGTGCTTTTTTCATTTACGAGGATTCTTATCTTTGGAACCAAGATGTCTACAACGCTTCAGGCGTGTTTAGTAGTTTGATATTGTTCTTCTAGAACATCAACTATTCTTGGAGCATTTACGGCTAGTATATGTGACTTGATCACTCTATTTATATGGGTCAGCAAATGTATCTGGTAATTGCTTTATTAAGCTCTATCTATTTGATATTCTCTTTAGTCCGGGGATCAATGATAGTTCATGTCAGCTTATTTTCTTTTTCAGCTGTTTATTTTCTTCCACTTATGGTGGAAATACTAATTCATTATTAGCATTCATATCGAGCCTTAGTCATATCCTTCAAAGATGACTCTAGATTCTTAACTATCAATGGAGATTCATTTCCAACATTATTCCCAACCTTACTTGAAAACACAACATAATTAAGCTTTGTGTGGAGAAACTGAATCTATATTGCACATCCACAATTCTTAAACAAAAATGATTGGTTTCCGACCCAATATCAATGGTAAGGAGAAGTAGTGATTACTTGTTGGCTTGATGCAAATTAGTGCTTCTCAAATGTTTAGCACTTAATCTAGTGAATTTTCTATAGTTGTCAAAGACTTTAAGAAGTGAATTCACCAATAATATAAAGATGCATGGTGGGTGATCAGTCCACAAACATCTCTTTTATTCATGCCAATAACTTTCTTTGGCAGGTGAAAACATCATTGCCATTTTATCTTGTGAGCAAGCAACATATGTCAAATCATACGGAAGAATCTTATGGTTCTTCACTGACTATTAGCATAAACTTTAAGAATCTTTTCACATCATTACTGAACCAAAATGGTCTAACCGGTTCATGCCAAGTATTGTGTAAACTTCTGGTTTACTATACATTTATCTCCATTATACATTTATAAGAGGATGTAGATGCACTCTAAAATACTTTTAAAACCTTGAGAAGTATGTATATATCAATTCTATTGCTTATTAGCTCAACATAAATTGTGTCAAAATCTCACATGTCTACTTTAAGAAGGATTCATTAATCTTAGTTTTAGTGTAAACATAATTTCTGGATGTTTCACGTATCATAAAATATGAGATTCTTTAACTCTTCCCCTCGAGATGATATAACCACAAGTTTGTCAATCTCGAATTGAATCTCAACATACCCTATTTGCGTCATGTATTCTTTCTTAGATCCTTAATTTTGAGACTTATGAGAATATAATACATCAAGGATTGTTTATGTACTCTTATGGAGTATTCATATATATTCTCTCTTTGAAGATTTTATGAGGTTAATAAGACCTCGTATTGTTCTCACAATAATTTTCTTTTATCTTTAGATAATTGAATCATATCTCTTCTTTATTACTATTTTTATTTTCTCAACTTCAAGTGAGGATGTGAGTTTTAAAAAGAAACTCTTTCATCTTTAGATGCTTGAATAATATATTTCTTTATTATCATCTTTATTTTTTCAACTTTAAGTGAGAATACAAGTTCTAAATAGAAATTCATTGGTCTTGACCTTGACCTTGACCATAACCATATATACATCCACATTCACGTCTATAACAACTTTCTTTACCGATATTATTTTTTTGTGGATTTTCTTTCTCAAAGTATCAAATTCTCTTTAAGAAAATGAATCATATCCAACTAAACGTGATTTATGATCTTTCATCAATAGCTCATTGTTTCTCTTATTCTCAAGGAGACAAGATACAAGTATAAACTTCTTTAATCTATTTTCTCAATCATGTGTATGTTGGAAAACATTACTTGTGTGAGAATATATATATTCTTTAATATCTTTGCATCATTGATATTCTCTCAACAGAGTACTCATTAACAGACTGTCTTTAGATGCAAAATACATAATGAACTTTTAGATAATCACATTCAGATGATTATATCTTTCTTTCGATTGTTTTCCAAAACTTATGGATCTTTTAAAGTCAAGCCTTACACTTAAGACTCACATATATATAATGGTAATACACTTTATTAATAAAAATATAAGCCAAATTATACATATATATATATATATATATATCTTTCTATAGAGATATGTATGATTATAAACATTTTATTATATTAAAAGTAAATAATACTCTAAATTTTCTCATTCACTAAAATTCTTTTTTTACTATCATACGATTATTTTTCATCTCAAAATTGACTAATTAAAATTCAAATCAATTCAGATCACATATAGATTAATTCATATAATCAGATTTTAATTGAGTATGAAATTTTATTAAACATGATAAATAGTACTTATCTCAGTAGTGGAGAAGTGAACTGAAGACTGAAGATCTGCCATGGAGATGGTGTTGGAAACACACTTCTTATAAAATATGTGTTAAATAATCAAAACTAGGTAGAGATCTGCGCCTTGCACGGTGTGAAATAAAAATTATATTAACAAAAAACATAATTTTCTTTAAATATAATCTCTAGATTTATAACATAAAATGTTAAATACTAAAACTAAAATACATGGATAAATATGTGCAAATATTTTTGCCACTTTAATAATTCTATATAATAATAAAGGTTTTTTTTCCCAAATACATCATGCAAACCTATATAATTTGTGTTTTGAATTAAAATCCCATAACTCAACTTTTATTTGTTGTCTACGAATGTTAGAATTTCCATCGAATCTATTCTTTATGACAAATGCAAACATATTGTAAATAATCAAATAAAAATGATGATATTTTAAACAAGGATCAACATATGTATAAACGAAAATTAAACACGTACCTCGATAAATGAAAAAAAAAACGAAAGGAGGGTTCCAGCGAATATTTTTACTTGTACAATCGGGATGGTACTAACAAACGATCTCGGGTCAGTTAACTCCTTATTTTCTTGATGATCCTCGGTTAGCAGATTCTTGTTGAGTTGCGATTATTTATGTTAGGTGATGTGAGTCTTTTATGAATGTTTACAATCTCTAACATTAATAGTAAGTCGAAAATATGTTGAATAGATCTTATGGCTAGAAAGAGCGAAAGAATAATTAATGATATGTGTATATTTTTCCTTAATGCCTTAAGCATTTACAGGTTCTCTGTTTTTTTTCGACTGGCTTCAAAATTTTTTTGACTACGTTGATTCTATGTGTTTCTTTAAGTCGTAATCGAATGTCTACGTAAGAAAATCGTAGGTTAGATGATAGAACCTGTCCGACGGATTACACACTCTGATTCTATGTGTTTTTTTTTCTTTGCTTGCTCTCTTGATGCCTAGGAAGAAGAGGAGAAGCAAGTCACTGAGAATTACGAAATTACACACAGAGTGTTCCTAGATATTGATATCGAGGGCCAGCGCTTAGGTAAAAGGAACTTATATATATATTCTTTCTTTGTAGAATAGTTGATATAAGAAAACAAAATAAGATTGCTTCTTCACCTTTCTTCAATGGAAACAGTTTTTGTTGTGGTCATGTACACCCTCTTCTTTGCCATTTGCTTACTTTTAGCTTTGTTGTCTTTGTTGCAATACGTGCAGGCATGATCGTTATTGGATTATACGGCACTGTTGTACCAAAAATTGTAGGTATGTCTTTGTCATCTTCAATACAAAAACTGAGGATATGTGGTTTTCAATTGTTTAAATAGTTTTTCTAATGGTAGAGTTCTTTTATTTATTTATTTTTTGGCAGAAAATTTCAGGGCTTTATGCACACTTTTACTACTTAAATGATTAGTGTTTATCTTGAAATCGGATGCTTCAGTTTCTTATTAAATGGATCCGAACACTTAACTTAGGAGAGAAGGGAAAACTTCAACCGGAAAGCCTCTACATTATAAAGGAAAACCTTTTCACCGTATAGTATATGGATTCGTAATCCAAGGAGGAGACTTAATCCATGGTGATGGGAAAGGGAGTGAGTCAATCTATGGTGGCACCTTTCCTGAAGAAAATTTCAAAGTAAAGCATTCACATGCAGGTGCCTACTTTTACTCTCTATACCAGCTTAGGAAAGTGAGTTTCATGTATTCTTCTTGTAGCTAAACCAAATCTGTGTGTTATGTAGGTGTTGTAGCGATGGCTAATACAAGACCTGATTCTAATGGCTCACAGTTCTTTATCACTATTGTCAAGTCTATCTGGTACTCTCTCCTTTCATTTATAAACCCTCATGCTCTTACATAGAACCGAATAGTATTTGGATCAAGAGCTTTGAGTTTAAGACAAACACAACCATTTGAACGAACGGTTCTGCTTTATAATAATACGTAGTTTCATTCATGATTTGGCATTTGAAATGTGGGTGGATAGGTTGGAAGGGCAATATGTTGTGTTTGGGAAGGTTATACAAGGGATGTACTATGTGTTTTCCATTGAAGTACTTAGGCCTGGGCAAAAAAATCGGAACCGAAAAACCGAACCGGAACCGAACCTAAATACCCGAAACCGAAACCGGACCGAAATTCTTAAATATCCGAATGGTTCCTATATTTCAATACCCGAAAAACCGAACCGGAACCAGAACCGAACCGAGAACCGAATGGGTATCCGAATATCCGAAAAACAAGTTAAATGTTTTAAAAATAAGATAAAATGACATTAGGCTTACTTGAACCCAAGTCAGATACAAAGAATGAGTACATTTTTACCACCAGACCGCGTTATGTTTTATTTATTCTGTTATATTATAAATATATATGGTATTTCTATATTTAAATATGATAAATATTTATAAAATTAGCACTTTATTGATTCGAATTCTTGCTGGATTGACTAATATGTAAGCATATAAACACTAGACCATTTAAAATAACATATTAACTAATATATTCTGCATATATATATATATATATATATATATATATATATATATATATATATATATATATATATTTGATTTTTATATTAAATGGGTACCCGGAACCGAACCGAAACCGAACTGGAACCGAACCTAAATCTCATAAGTATCTATTGGATATAAGAATGATTTATCCGATATACCCGGAACCGAATGGTTCCTATCCGGAACCGAACCGAATATCCGAATGCCTAAGCCTAGAAGTACTTATAGTGGAAAACTAAGGAAGAAAGTTATGATTGCTGATTCTGGAGAGATCCCTAAGGACAAATGGGATGAATAGACTTACATTTACAGTTTATAGTATCTCAACGAATACTGTAGAGAAGTTATATAAATTACAAGTTTATAATGTTTGTTTTTCATATATCGGAGCAATACGATTTCACATTAATCATTAAACAAAAATAATCGTCACACTATATAAAAACTGAACCTATAAACTAACCAAAGTTCCATTATGATAAATGATCATCTTAACTTAGTATTAGGTATTTTTCTGTAGAGAAGTTATATAGTTCCATTATGATAAATGATCATCATAATTTAGTATTAGGTACTTTATAGTGTTTCAACGTATACTGTAGATAAGTTAAATAAATTACAAGTTTATAATGTTTATTTTTAATATTAGATATTAGGTAGTTTTTCATATTTTTTTAATGATCATCTTAATTTAGTATTAGGTATTTTTCTGCACTATGTGCAGTAGGGATGGACATTTCAGTTCTATTATGGCTTTGCTTTGGTTTGGGTTATTTGGGTCTAAGAAAACTTTAACCAAAATTAACCTATATTAGTTTGGTTTGGTTTAGAGCTTAGGGTTATGGTTTAAAGTTTATAATTTACGTTTAGTGTAAAGAGATTTTAAATTTTTCCATTTAGTTAAAATCTGGTTATTTGTTAAATTACTTTTCATGGAGACACAAATTATCTACAGTTGTTTACTTAGCCATTAAAAATAATTTTCAAAATTTTTTAATGATATATTTACATGAATTAAAGTAATTCATTTCACAAACTAATTTATGATACCTATGAAATTTCATTTTTATGTTAAATATTTAGCACACTACATTATTTAACACATTAAAACAATATATAATCACTTATAAATAATATTGATTTCACTTAAAATTTGATAACTTTTAATATATGTATATACATATTTTATAATGTATATAATCAAATTTAGATTATATATTAATCTAGAATTAATATAGAAATATATGAAAATCTAAGTAGAATAATTTTTAATGGTTGATGTCGTTACATATCATATTTAAATATAAAACTTAAAATACAATTAAAATAAAATAGAAATCGTAGTATATAATTTATGATAACTTTTAAGTATATAATCTGTGCGTAGCGCGGAAAAAGTCTCTAGTATATGTTAAAAGTAAAATCGGACGTGACAAAAAAAAAGATCTGACATTATGAAACAATGCAAAAGCAAACAGTCAAACCAATTATATAGTTTATATATCAATTTGAATCTGTTTCTCAATTACTCAAAGCATAAGGCCATATGAACCAATGATATCTTAATTTTCAAACAGATACATGGTTTTCTGATACTAAACAATTTAGCATGATAATATTTAATCAAACGGCTTGGACAAAATCGACCATTCGATTTGTACCCGCGATGTTACATGCAGCCGTAAAGGTTAACTATGTTGAACAATTAATGGCGATTTATAATTTTCAAAATGTTTATTAACATTTTAGTGAGTAAAAGTTATAAGAATAGTTAGTTATAAAAATAATATATTGATAATCAAAATTTCATAATTTTTTTTAATATATGTCATAAATTTAAAACATTGAATATTTTGAAACTGAGGGAGTAACTAATATTAACTGGTTGTAGTCTAAACCCTTTTTTTCCTTTTAAAGGTGATGTTGTTTTCTGTTTTTTGTTCGAAACACGTCATTACATGGATGGAAAATACATAGAGCAACTTTTATAATCAGTCTTGCGTAGATTAGTTTAATCTGGCATAATAAAACTATACTTGTATATACCCAAGGTGAAATGGGGCCACCTAGCCCGTTGAGTGTGACTTATATAAAAGAGAAACAGTGGTGGACGAGAATCCATCACTCTTAATATATGCCACCTTTTCTGATTTCAGATTATTATATGCATGTGCAGACGAAGTGAGCAACCATATTAATTATACATGCAGCTGTATATTAAACATTAAAATGAATAAAACAATACTACTATGGAATATGTGCATACTAGTGTGTTAACTTTATAATGAAACAATAACGTGGTGACATGTGAAACAAAATAACATGATGAATGAAAGAAATATAATAATAAAGCACCATAAACGATTAAGTAAAATCATTCATACGTTATTGATGGCGAACGAATCCTCATGGATGGCCAAGTTTCTCGACGGAACTGGAGAGGATCACGACGTTGAGGATTTGTTTCCCAGAGTTCAAGATTACTTATGTTCCTAGATCTCTAAATGTTGTTTCCGATCACTTAGCTAAGACTGTCTTTCGTTGTCAAAAAAAAAAAAAAAAAAATCATTCATACAAACGTAATCATTATGATATTGAGCATAAGCTTATAACGTCGACATGATCTTATCAAATTGATCAGACGATTTTATTACCTCCAAACAAAGGCAAATCGATATCAACGACTAAGGCTTTAAAAACTCAAGTTGAACCATGAGTCTATAATAACATTATTCTAACAGAAAAATAAAATTTATACCTCTTAGCTTAAGACCGTTAGAGTTTCATGATAATAATATGTTATAAGTAGAGAAGAGAATAGAAAGAATTGATGTGTTTTATTCTATGAGTAATAAATCATTTATATAAGATTATAATGATTTGGATACAAAGTCTAACTTGGAGTGGATAATAAGTAAATCTATCACTTTCCTTAATAGATAATACATAATATTCATAGCAAGATGAAGTTTGTTTTTCAACAAAATAAATCATTTAGAATTAAAAAGTTAGTGAAGATATGTTTTGGGAAAAAGAAGAAGATATATGTTTTGGATCAACTGTTCTGTTGGTAAGAGTTATAAAAAATAAAACATACACTACTGTTTAAAAGAAAGAAGTCAATTCAGCCGGTTATTATTTATTTTTTGTGTGCACAACCGGTTTAAAATATATTTTTATATTGCCAGGGTTTGGATCTCGTTGGGACACAGATGAGATTATGTTTGTAGACCGATTATGAGACAATAAATTTATATTTCCAAATTCGAAATTTAGAAGTTTCTTTTTTTCCTATTTGGTCGACAAAAAAATAAATGTTTTTTCTTCTGTCGTGAAATATTAAAAACATATACAAATTCAGTAAAGTCCAATCACTCAATCGTTTGCAAAAATTGAGTGACTAACTTTTGTCTTTAGCATTACCATATAAAAAGATTAGGGCTACAACAGATCATTAATTTGAATTGATCGATTGTTAGCATCTTTTCAAAATCGAATGATATGCATGACATACAGTGTACAATTTAAAAGTCAGGTTTCCACATGTGGAGGTTTGGTGAACCCGAACAAACCATATATAAGGTCCATGGGTGGTCCTGAATATAACGAAATAAAACATTTGATTAGGGTTTTAATTTTCTTAGAAAATTTTATTTAAAAAATTTGTAGAATTTGTAGAATTTTTTTTTTTAAATGTTACTAAATTATTTAGGATCTCCAACATCTCAGATACGTTTTTAAAATATCACACTGTCAACGAAACACAGGCTGTCCGAATCGCAAACTTTGCTGGTACAGCCAAAACCAAAACCACCTGATGGTCCACCAAAAACCCCCCACCTTCGTGTTTACAAACTTTTTCAGATTAAATTGTTGCAGAAAAATTGTAAAATATGTTGCTTGCAATTTATACCACTAACTCAATAGTTTACAACTAATCATTTGATTTATTTCACCCAGAAAATTTACCCTCTAACCGTTACCTAACATACACACCTTCAGTTTTTAAGAAAGTAGTTAATTTTGCTTTCATTTGGCAACAGTATTTAATTTCGTTTAGTGATATATTATAAAAATATTTAAGAGTTTTCTTTTAATTTTATATTTACCATATATCGATTAAAAACATATGAAAAGTAAATAATTTTTTTATTAAAAATTGTTTAGATTATAATTATAACTAATTAAATTTTTCTTAAATTCATATACAAAGTTTAAGTAGATAAAATTAATAACTGTTACTAAATAATTTACAAATAATTTTATAAATTAGTTTAGAAGCAACAAGTAGTAAAACAGAACAAGTACTTGTAAGTATACAATTTTTAGCAAGTACGTACTTGAAAATACAAGTACTCGTTTTTAATAAACCAAATATAAGTCTAAAATTATATTACTCGAATAAGCCAAGCCAAGTACTAAGTACGCCATAAATGACAAGTACTTGGCTTGTGCCTATCCCTACTACAAACTGAAGATAAATTTTGTATTTCCCCCAGTAAAACTTTCGTCTGGCTCTGCTCTCGTCAACGTGTCATGAATTTCTTTGTTCAACAAAATTCCATTTCAGATTTCAATAATAAACTAAAATATTCAAAAAGAAAAGAATACGTGACTATCCAGAAAAAGGTTATAGAAAGAAACAATAACCTACATTGTATTTTGGGTCTAGAACTAGCATGAGAGCATCATGCTCAATTCCAATCAACATTTGCTATAAAACATTTAGAAAATCATTTACCAAATGAATTTTTTTTTTGCTCAATGCTCTCATATAAAGTTTTTAGTAAATCATTTCTATTTATAATTTATAAAATTAAGAAAAATATATAACTAATTTATTTTACTTATTAATATCATAAAATTATGTTTATATCAAAAAAAGAATTATACTTTTAAAATAAAATTACAATGAAGTATTTTTATTTACTTTTTAAATAATACTTCACATTTAAAATATAATTTATAATATTTTAAATGTGAAATATTATTTTAAAATAAATGTATTAAAGTGTAAATTTATTTTAAAATATAAGTTTTTATTTTTGTCATAAACATAATTTTGTGATATTATTAAATAAGTATATATATATATATATAATCTGAATAGATTATACATTATATACTTTTATAATAACTTAATAACATGCTCATGTTGCTCTACTAATCGTGTTATTAAATAGTAATGAGAATATACACTGTTATTGCTTTATCATCAGCTCGGCCAATCAAGACCTTAGAAACGTATCTATCTTTATAAATTTGACAACCCTAATCTCTACCTTCTCTGGCGGCCACCGCCTCCAACATGCAGCCATCAGGTCCGTTGTTTATCATCCTCCTTTGTTTTTGTATTTTCTCTGGGCCATTTTCAAAATATTATTGATTGTGTGACTCATATCTGTTATTTTCTCTTTAGATTTAGAATTTTTACAGTGGTTGGAGTTGCTTGAAGATGATCTCACCTGTGTTTGTCCTCTAATTGTTGTAGATTCTCTGACGAGATGTTTCCCTTATATGCAAGTAGCTCCAAGCAAGGTGACGCCTAAGGCCCCTGTAATCCTCTTTGGTGCATAGTTTCTCCTCCGTTGTAGTAGCTTGGGTGTGTTGGGCTTTGCAGAAGGATCCAGGTTCCATGTTTCACCATTTTGGGTGAGATTTGTGCTATTTGCTCGTTTTGGAGTTCCCCTGTTTGTTCTCTGGTGGTGGTGCCTCTGATGTGCTTCCTTGGTAGATTTGCGTTTGTTGTGGTGTATGCTTGCAGCATGTTGCATATGTGAGTTGGCCTCTGACTCTGTCATGGTATGCCTGTTGTCCCTTAGATATCACGGTGCAGGTTGTGCTGCTCTCTCTAATACATGTTATTCTCCAAATAAGCACATCAACAATGTGGTTTTAGGAGGTTTCTTTGACTCAGGTGCTTTTTTGGACAGTTGTGTAAGACCTGATCCCGGCAGCCTAGGTCGAGGTTGACGCCTCACGTCGCTCGGTCAACTTCATGGCCAAACCCTTAAATTTTTGCCCTTTATTTAGAAGTTTTCTTTTAGCCGTGGACTACCTTTGACCTTATCTTAAGACCACCTTAGCCATTTCATATCTTAGATCATTTCAATAGATACGCAGCGGAATATTGTCTAACTAACCATTGGTCTAAAATTAATCTAACACTTCTTAGGTCGAATCACCTTAGCCTTGGTCAGTTTACTCAACTACCAATTAGCTTAAAGGTCAATCCTAAACCCAAACCAAGACATACAATTCTGAGGTTCCATTCCCCTAAACTATGTAATCTAGATCTAAGCAAGAGTTGCTAGATCTTAGCTTTTCCACATCCACAGAGCTTGTTAGCTCATCGGTCCTCCATTGATCCGAACTACACTTGCTTGTCTGCTGGACCACGATCATTCAATGATATTACTTAAGGTCTTTATCTTGATTCATGCATCAAACAGCTCCCATAGGTACTTAGTCATTCAGCCAACCATCCCCACACACATAAGTAACCTTTGAAAAGTCTTCGAACGGATAAAGATATGCATTTAGCCCTTCTCGGCTTATGCACAATCCAACATTCTTACGCCTTGTAGGCTAAGGTACCTAGTCCATCTCTGGACTAACAATACTCATTAGATCCTAAGTCAATCAACCAACCATCCTCACATCACTTGGATTCAATGAGTCTTCAATATCTTTCCTGATTGGCATGTACTATATCTCAGACAACATATATGATTTGTTCATACCACATTCATTAATCAGGTTAGTTCCGACACCTTGAACCATTACCTATGGCTGAGGTCGTCCATGCTCAACCATGATCAGAGCTGACACAGCCTTTCTTGAACAATCACACTTAGGCTAAATACTTATGGTCTATGACACATAGTACTAGTCATACACTCGCCATGACTCTTAGACAATTTTGAGGTTATCAACACCGAGGTTGATATCTAGGATAATCACATCAATACTCTTACTCTAGCAATGTGACCATCCATACTAGCATTTTGCCATCGAACCATCGTCATGAAACATGATCGAGCGACTAGTCATGATAATCCATCGTCCACTTAGCATGTATTGTTATCATGTGGGTCCACGTCCTACATAAAGTATATGGCGCCCTTCTTTGAATTTCCATATTCGGTGGTTCACACCTGTTTGGCGTTTCTGATATAAAGACATGACCCCAATAATACTAGTGTTTATCCCTCAAACCATTGCATATGGTCAACGAACTCTACAGTAATCATGATTGACCCTCATCCTTTATATCCAGCATTGACTAAGCCGACAACCCATTACCATTATGTGGGTCCACACCCTATACAATGCAAGTGGGGTCCTTTTTATTAATTGCACCTCTTTGGATCCGAATCATTCATACCCTTTTGGACCGGAACCATTTGTATCCTTTCGGTACCGATTTGTTCGTACCCTTTTGGTCCCGAATTGTTCGTACACTTTCGATCTTGACACATTTGTACCCCTTGGATCACGACACGTCTGCACCCCTTGGATCACAACACATTCGTACCCAAGACACGTTCGTACTTCTCGGGTCACAATATGATATCGGATCCCTTAGATCACGGTGTACTCGCGTCCCTTGGATCACGATACACTTGCATCCCTTAGCTAACACCCCCTCATGGCATCCCTTGATGGCACCCTTTGGTGGTATCCCTTGATGGCACCCCTTAGTGGCATCCTTTGATGGCACCCCTTGGTGGCATCCCTTGATGGCACCCTTTGGTGGCATCCCTTGATGGCACTATATGATTGTAGGCTGAATGATTCTCATTAGATGTAAATGTTACAATATATATAGATATTACAAGAGTGTTTAGGTTAGAGATAATGACACTTATAACCTTAATTACATATCTCCTATACACCCCCTCAACATGGAGGTACTTGAGTAACTCCAATCTTGTCCATGATCTCTGTAAACCTGTTGCGTGTGAGAGACTTTGTTAGAGAGCCCGCGAGCTGGTCTCTTGTAGACAGGTGTGTAACACGCAATGCTCCTGACTGGACGTTATCACGAATGAAATAAAAGTCTAAGGCAATATGTTTCATTCGAGAGTGGAAACCCGAGTTTGACACACCAGGTTCCGAGAGTAAGGAGAAAACCCACCAAAGTTCCGATGCGGTGTCAGCAACAGCTCAATACTCTGCCTCAGTAGACGAGCGTGCCAAACCTTTTTGCTTCTTGGAAACCATGATATTGGGTTTCCTCCAAGATAAAAAATGTAAGCAGTGGTGGAGAGGTAATCATCAACATCACCGCCCAATTTGCATCTGAATAAGCATGTAAAGTAGCCAGGGAGTTCGCGCGTATGAGATTGCCATGAGCAGGAGTGTCAGCAAGATATCGCAATATACGCTTAACAGCCTGCCAATGAATGTTCGTCAGTTTATGCATGAATTGAGAGACGGTTGATTGTGTACGCAATGTCTGGTATAGTGAAAGCCAAATATTGTAGACTGCCAAGGATCATTCTTTATTCACTTAAATTGATTACATGAGTGCCTGACGTGAGAGACAGTTTTGGTGTAGGCGACATCAGTGAGGAAACCGGACGAGCATCAAGCATGTTGGTGCGTTTTAGAAGATTGATCACATACTTTTTCTGCATTAGATGAAGCCCATGCGAGTTCCTGGTTACTTCAATACCAAGAAAATAACTCATGTCACCCAAATGTTTCAACGAAAACCGTGAGGCTATGGCGGTAAGAAACTGTCCCACAAGAGTGGTGTTGTTCCCGGTTATCAGCATATCATCAACATAAATGAGAACATACAAGACGTATGTGCCATGTCGATAAACAAATAAAGATGCATCAGCAAGAGAGATTTGGAAACCTTAGGTGATGAGGAAGGCACAGAGTTCATGATACCAATCCCAAGGAGCCTGCTTTAGACCATAAAGAGCTTTCCGCAGGCGACAGACGTGGTGTGGGTTATCTTTATAAATGAAGCCAGGTGGCTGAGTAACATAAACCTCATCATCTAAGGTACCTTGGAGGAAGGCATTGTTGACGTCGATTTGACGAATAGGCCAGCCTTTGGTCACTCCGACATGTAGAACACTTCGAACTGTGGTTGACTTGATCACCAGACTAAATGTTTCAGTGAAGTCAAGACAATGTTGCTGATCAAACCCTTTCGCAACAAGGCGAGCTTTGTACCTATCAATTTCACCGTTAGGAAGATATTTAATAGTAAATACCCACTTACATCCAACAATGTTTTGACTTGGATCCGGTGGTACAAGCTCATAGATACTGTTGCGTAATTGAGCATTAATCTCATCACACATTGCTTTGCGCCAATTGGGATCTCATAGTTCCTCAGCCACAGTTTTAGGAATATACGGTTTTAGGGGAGTGTTAGTGACAGTAGCCGTCAAGGAGAACTTGGGTTTTGGTTTCGTGATGTTGTTTTTAGAGCGAGTGCGCATCAGGTGGTTGTTTGGTGGTGGTGGTTGTATGGGTTGAGATATAGGTACTGGTAATGGGTTTGGAGGTTCAGAGGACTGGTTGGTTTGTGGTGACGTGGGTAATGGGTCTTGTGGGATAGGATTATTGTTTGTGGTTATAAGAGTAGTAGGATTTATAATGGCATGTGGCTGAGGTGGAGAAGCAGAGCAGTGTTGAGTTGGCTCTGGCGAGGAGTGTGAAGAAGAAGTCAATGACGGAGGCGTGATCGCCTGCGGTTGCAGGTGAGGAGCTGAGCACGGGGGTATGACTGGAGGTTGTACGAGTAGCCGAGTCGGGATGATAGTAGTAGTTCCCATGTCTTGTATCTGTTCATGTACTTCTTCGACAACAGCTCGTGGCTTCATCACAGCAAAGGAAACTTCGTTTCATCAAACGTGAAATGCCGTGATGTGTATATACGACCGGTTTCACGATGTAAGCATAGGTATGCGCTATGCGTCAAAGAGTAGCCGATGAAGACACATGCAGCAGATCAATCATCCAGTATGGTGAGTGTAAGGGCGTAGCCAGAGATAGCATTCACAGCCATAGATGCGCAGCTTGTTGTAGTTGGGTCCTTGACCAAACAGTTTCGCGTAAGGCGATTCATTTCCAAGCACCGGAGTTATCATTCTCTTGATGAGATATACAGCAGTACTGAAGGCATAACTCCAATAGGATTTCGGCATGGAAGCTTGGCCAAGCATGGTAAGGCCAGTCTCCACAATATGCCTATGTTTGCGTTCAGAAATCCTGCTGTGCTCGGGTGTATGCGATGGCGCCGTGAGATGTGTGATTCTATTCTCAGCAAGAAACTGTCTCAAGGCGAGAAATTTGCCCCCATTGTCTGAATAAAGCGTCCAAATTTTTGTCTTGAACTTGTTCTCAACTAACCGTTTGAACACGATGAAAGTTTCTCGGACCTAGGACTTGAGTTTGAGTGGATAAAGCCACATATACCGCGTGAACAAATTAACACTGACCAAGTAGTACTTGTACCATCCACAAAAATCACTGGATAGGACCAGACGTCGGTATAGAGATACTCAAGAGGATGGTATGAGACAATCGTATTTGAGTAAAACAGAAGCTTATGGCTTTTATTGATAGAACAGTCCGAACATGACAAATGTTTTTGAGACGACAATGAAATGGGCAAACAGAACTTAGAAACAACTGCTTTTAAAACTGATAAAGCTGGATGACAAAGACGGCAGTGCCACAAACTGAGATATGTCTTCGACGTAGGATTCATGTAGAAAGACGAAGGAGACGCGGAACTGACTGGCCACTCGTACAACTCATTTTTAGTTCTACCTTGGAGCAACTGGACCCCGTGTTGAGATTCTTCACCTGAAAATGTGCGGGAAAGAATACAACAGAAACCTTATTAGTCTTGCACATACGATAAACATAAATAATATTCTTTTGAACACTAGGCACATATAACACATCACGTAACGCAAGTGTACAAAACGGAGTGGGAAGCAAAGCAGAACCCGTGTGAGATATAAGCATATCAGTACCATCAGCGGTTGTTACTTGCTCACCACCTGTGTAAGGCTAGTGTAGCGTAAGATTGTTGAGATCCGATGTAAGATGGTGCGTCGCGCCACTATCAAGAAGCCAATTGTTGGCGTTGTACATCTGAACCGGAGCCATGTTAGCTCGCGGCTGCCATGATGGAAATGAGGAGACTGACGACTGGTTGGAGGTGCCATAAACCCCTTGGAGTTGAAGTTGAGAGCAGCAACGAGCACTGTGACCATGGACGCCGCAGATTTAGCATCGATCAAGGTATGTGCCCGGCGTACATAATGGATTCTAAGGGTTGTTTTGGTGATTCCAGTTGTTTTTGTTGGCTCGGTTGTTGGATCGACCATGGTTCCTGTTGTTGTGGTTATTATTGCCACGGAATTGAGCTGCATTGGCAGTCACTGAGTTCATGATTGATCAACTTCTCATGAACCTCTGTCAAAGGTGGAGTCGTGTCTCTCCCTTCAATCTGATCAATCACGGTTTGTACTCCTACGGAATCCCAGCAATCACGTACTCAATCATGTCTTCGTGATCAAGTGGTTTTCCTAGCAAGGAAAGTTGGTCAAAGAGACTCATAAGGCCCTGGAGGTAATCATCGATGGACTTAGATCCTTTAGTCCATTGTTTGAGTTGATGGCGCAACTCAAGGATGTGGCCACGACTTGGTTTCACGTAGATAGAGGAGAGAGTACTCCAGATGTCAGCTGATGTCGCTATCGCAGAGAGGAGTGACTGAACGGATGGAGAGATTTCACCAAGCAAGGCGCTGTAGATAAGCTTGTCTTGACTCTTCCATACTACATAGGCTTCGTTGGCGTTAACAACTCCACATGATGAAGTTTGTAGCCGTAAGCTTAGTGACGTTGGTCATGTTGACATGAAGCACCGTTGAGTTGTTGGAGACATTGATAGTCTCAGTTGGTGCCGTTGGGAAAGCCATGAGATGAAGTTGGAGGTTTCAAAGAAAGAAGAAGAAATATGATGGAGGGGATGAAAGGAAGAAGATGAAGTTGGCGGCTAGGTTTAGTTTTTAGGTATCGTTACTAGCTCTGATACCATATATGATTGTAGGCTGAATGAATCTCATTAGATGTAAATGTTACAATATATATAGATATTACAAGAGTATTTAAGTTAGAGCTAATGACACTTATAACCTTAATTACATATCTCCTATAGGCACCCCTTGGTGGCATCCCTTGGAACTTTGGCCCTTTGCGCTTATTTCCGTCAAAGAATGTCTTTCTCTAGGCCTTAGTGACTTCTATAAGCCACTGACACATATGGCTCAAGACATACTCCTTATAAACCCTGATCATGCCCTTATGGCTTTGATCACGGATCATGCCCGTATGATTTGGATCCTCGTTTTTCTCTGGGGGATCTCTTTGTGTTTAGGACTGTGTCCATTGTTAAAGACAGAATGATTTGATCTCTGGTTTTCCCTCCTATATGTAGGAAATCAAAAGTCATGTCCAAAGGGACACATCCCTTCCAAACATCCTTTCGGGACAGATCTTGGCGATCGATTATATCAACGGTCCTAATAGCACCTGTTGGATCTTGGAAGTTACCAAAAACTTCTAGACACTTCCAAATACTTCCAGGCATGTCCAACCAAACCCAAACTGATTGCCTAACCCATGGCCCGACCAAAAGATTACATTGGCTCATAGCCACCCCTGGGTCGACCACATGGCCCAACAACAGTTCGGACCCGGTCAAACTGCTCGAGACCTGAATACTCAGTCCAGCTGAGTTGAGATGACTCCCAGCTAACCCATATGAGGGAGCTAGTAGCTCAGCTACTTGATCTGACATAACTTGGACTGAGATAGACTGCACTTTATTGAGCTTTGTTTAGTTGATCGAGCTACCCATCTACATCGTCCAGCTATTGTACAACTCGCGCAAATTACTCTCTTCATCCTATTCAATCCGTCTAAGTCCTTTGGTTCATTAATTGACATAAACTGAGCTTTCTCATGATTCATTCTGATCATTCCACTCATCCCACCTTGTTCACGATCAATTACCATGACCTGAACCAAGGCAGTCTCGTTTCTATCGAAACGTCTAGGCTCTATGTCAAGATCCCGGGACGGGGGCATGACAAGTTGGCTTAGTGTTTCTGCAGAATGGGTCATCTTCATGTCCGATTTCTATTTGAATCCTCGATTAATGAGTGTACACGATCACGTTGAAACGTTCTAGGCACAGCAAATTCTGGGTTGAAATGCTGAATGACGACATCGTCGGTTGACGACTAGTCCTCATACCTTCTGGGATGTATTTTTCCTTGATACATTTTGGTTTGTGCTCAGATTCAATGCTCTGGACCGCGATGATTTATCCTTTGGGTGCTATAGGTGATGTAGTATTCATGATATATGTATGGTCCTGCTCTCAGTTGCTTGTGGAAACCGGTTTGTCTTCTCGACTAGGTTAAGAAAACATTTTAAAACTTGATCAGATATCAAATCGGAATTCTTTTAGATCATGGGTCGTTAATGTTTGACCGCGTTCGATTGGATTATTTGAATTAAATGATATTTTATAGATTATATGCATATTCTTTTAAAAAAATACATCATATCAAAATGTCTAGAAAGCTTAATAATAACAAACTAAAAATGTAATAAAAGTGATTAAATAGTTTGATATTTCAGATCTAAATTCAATATGAAAAAAACACATTTAAACTTCATTATCTAGGTCTTTATCACTCAAAATCTTCATCACCTTTAAAACAAATTATATATACATTAAGTTTTTTTTACAACGAACGGCTATTATTTTACTCAAATTTGAGGTGATCTGGGAAATCAAAACGGATTAGAACAATCAATGAAACAAATCTCATATAAAAAGATCTCTCAATCCTAGATAAAGAACCCAAAATTCCATTTTGCGTTCTTGGTATATGCGTAATCTTTAAGTCCGGAAAACATATCTGCAAAATCTTGAGCGTCTTCTGTTGCAAAATTTGGCCACACATCAGGCTCTTTTATCATTGAGTTCAGATCATTGCAATCCATCTCAAAGCTCTGACATGTCGAATACTGCAGCATACTCTTCATTGTCCATCGTAATGCTTCCAACTTTGTATGTAAAGCAGATTGTCGCCGTCTAAAGTTCCAAGTGTTCACAAGTTGAATCTTTCCCATGCTATATAACCAAACCAAACCGCAACCGTTGAACTGAGCTGTGGAAGTCTAACCATCCACGATGCAGTTATTACCCAAGCTTAAGACTTGGGATTCCTCAAAACTACCCTCCTGTGGATTCGGGTTTATCATCTCATTTTCCTTGAACCAGTCTTGGCATTCACTTTTCGCATGCCGGACTAGCTCCAAAGGATCTTTGTCTATCTCCCTAAAGAGTTTATTATTCTGAACTTTCCAAACATACCAGATTATCCAGAGATAAGGATCTCTATCTAACTTGTTTGCTCAACAATATCATTCTTCTTCTAGAAAAGATAATCCATATTTGCATAACTACTTGGTACCAGAAACAAGTAAGAGCTACAAGGTGTTGCTGATAGAGACCATGATTTTAGTTATACTAGGCTCCATGACCTCCTTCTCTTCTCCCTTTTTCAATAAGTTACAAACTACCCAATATCCATATTTAACTGTGTATGACCGTTCTTTGTGTAGTTCCAGCTGAAGGTATCACGGCGATGTGTTGAGCTTATAGCCAGACTTTGTATGAGAGCTTTATCATTGTGGACTATATAATTCTCCAATAATCCGACATCCCATTCCTTTGTAACCCCATTAACGAGGTCGCTTACTAGCATTCTCGGGTGTATGACTGGGACATCAGACTGAGCCGGCCTAGCTGGTGTAGTGGGAATCCAAGGGTCCTCCAAAACATTAACCTCATATCAATAATAAATTTTATGTCTAATACCCAATATCAGTAATTTCTGAGCCACCAAAATACTAGTCCAGACATATGATGAATTTCTTACTGAACATGTTCTTAAGGTATTCTTTAAAAAAATTATCTTCTAACTCAGAAAAATCAAGTTCCCCTTAGCCATTTGAGAGGTAGAGAGAAATGTTTAAGTTTTCTCTATAGAAAGAGAAAAAAATCCAATTAGGTGAAATATTTTTGGTTTTGAAGACTTCTCTGGAATTCCTCTAGCATAAAATGCATTAAAAGACTTCCTCAGAAGTTTTTCGTTCCGAGAAGTCTTTGGAGAAGTTTTCGAAAGTTCGATTTTCATCTTAAAAATCTGCATATTCAAAAACGTTAAAATGACATCAAAAGAGAAAAAAATCAAAAATATGTTTTATGCTTAAATAATAAATAAAAAAGACATATTATCTACAAATTATTAGAACCTAACATACAAAAAACACAACAATACATATCTAAAATTTATTGATTTACCTCTAAATGAGTGAAGATGAAAACCATATAATGAAAGACATGCAAAAACAAGATAAATTAGTGAGAACACATAAATAAAAATGAGTAATTGATATAAGGTTTGACGTTATCAAGTTCAATTAGTATATAGAGAAGTTGGAGAGTTTTAGAGTGAGAAACATTACATTTTTGTTGCTTCTATTTGAGCGAGAAAAAAAAAGAGAATGTATATTCTTTATATATGAAGACAATAATTCTATTTAGGTTAAATATTTTTGATAGAAAATTTTTTCATGTAAGTCCATAAAAGTCTTCCAAGAAGTCTTCTAAACCCTGAATTTACTATTCGCCCAAAAGATTTACATTGAAGTCTTTTATGCATTATTTGTTAGAATTTCCAAGTATTCATATAAACCTAAAATCAAATAACTAATTAAATAACAAAAACACTTCATTAAACTTAAAATCAACTTTTAAAGTGTTCAAAATATACAAAACTAAACACATCTATATCCATTTTTTTTATTTTTTTTTCTGAAAAGTTACTATATCAAAATCTAACTCTAATTAAAGAATACAAACAATACCATAACATATGTGTTACCAAAACCTAAACCAAAGAATTATCATGACTCAATCTACATTCACTCATCTATGTTGAAAATAATTAAATTTTAGTAAACTTAAAACTTAACTGATTTAGGAATGTCTATACTTACATGATTAGAATTTTTTTCTCTATCAATGTTTTTTTTTATAAAATGAAGAAATGTTTTTAAGATCTAATACATTAAAAACTTCAACCAGAAGACTTTCTGGACGATTTTGAGAGACTTAATGATTAAGATAGAAAACATAAGTTCAATTAAAAATTAAGCTAGAAATGGATTTTATCTGGAAGTCTTCCACAAAGTCTTCTAGTGCGTTATTATTGAGAAGTCTTTCAAACCATAAAATCAAATGACTAATTAAATTTCAAACAAAAAAAATTATTAAACTTAGAACCAAATTATAAATTGTTTAATATACACAAAACTAAATATATATATTTCAAATTTAAATATTTTTTTTTTAAAATAGTAAGATTCCAAATGTAACCCTAAAGATACAAATACTACTATAACATATGTTACCTAACCCTAAACTAAAGACAATCATAACTCAATCTACTTTCACTCATCTATATTCAAAAAATAATAATTTTAATAAATCTAAATTTACATCATTTGCAAATTTTTATAATTACACTATTTTACTTTTTTCCCATCAAACTTTTTCGTATAAAATTTTTAATTTTTGTAAGATCTAATGTATGAAAAGACTTTTATGTAAGTCAGCGCATGGTTATAATGGTAAAATTTAATAATATATTTTTGTTTGGTCATAAAGGACTTGTAATAATTAACCTTTTGAGTTACTTTTACATTTTATTAAAACACATATATATTTAAAAATAGATATATTATCAAGTCAAATACTATGAGAATGAATTTGAATGCTCACAATATCAAGAATAATTATCATATTGTTACAATATCATTTCCAGATAACAACAAATATATATATAAATTATGTTTTTAAAAATTTTATTATATTAATTTATAATCAATTGACTAGGATAACATATAAATCTGTTATTATTATTATTATTATATAAAATTTTTTTTTAGTTATATAATAAATTATATATTTATTCATCAAGGGTATTATAGATATTAACCGTTTAAACTTTTAACGCTAAAACTAATATTATTATTCATTATAATTATATCATAAATTATATATATATATAATTTTTTTCCTATTGATAGATCAATTTATATATATTTCATTAAGTGTATTATAAATATTAACTGCTCTAACTTTTAAGATGAGAACTCAAATGCAAACAATCACTTCACAAATAATAGTCTAGATAGATATCAAAAGGTAACTAATAGATCATGTCCTTTTTGTATTTTTTTTTTTACAACTGTCTTTTTCTGTATCTATATACAAATACTCAAACATTGTTGTTTAATACAATAAAATTAACACCTAGATGATGTATCTCAATATCAAAACTACAATATCTTCAATATCTGATATTTGAGATACAAAAAAATGCACAACTATTATAAATTTGCATTTTAAAATCAAAAAGACTTAAATATCATCAATACTAATATAAAATATTGGGATAATATTTTAAAATTGTGTTTTCTTGGTAAAATGGTAAAATCGAGTTCTCTATCAAAATCAAAAATAAAGTTTTCCTTCTAAAATGATAAAATGTAGTTTTTATGCGAATAATCATAGAATTGGGGTTCATACCAAAATCCAAAAAATAATTTCTCGCAAAAATCGTGTTTTGGCTAAAATGATAAATTGAGTTCTTACGCTAAAACCGTAAAGCTGAATTTTCCACCAATACCCAAAAAATCAGATTTTTTTCCGAAAAATCATAAAATCAATTTTTGCTTTCCAAAAAAAACAAACCGAGTTCTAGTCAAAACCTTAAAATCGAGTTATCTCGCAAAAACCTCTACAACGACTTTTCTTGCCAAAATCGTAGAACATGTTTTCCTCACCAAAACTGTAAAGTCAGATTTTTCCGATAAAATCACAAAATTGAGTTTTTTTCCGCCAAATCGTATATTAAGATTTTCTCCTAAAAATATCAAAATTGGATTCTTCGCTACCACGACAAAACATAAAAATCAGATTTCTTCTGCCTTCACCAAAAAATTATTTTTCCCTCGAAACATAATTCACTTTCTCATCTAAAAGATTTTCCGCCAAAACTATCAGTTTTTTCTTGTAAAACCAAAAAGTCACCTTTTCTCATTAAAATTGGAAAATCACTTTTTCGTCAAAATCATAAAATCGTGTTTACCATTAAATTAACAAAATCGTGTTTTCCTATTGATAGATCAATTGGAAAACTATTTTATATCATATTATTTTGTTACAAATATGATTTTTAACATATTTATTTGAATATGCTTATTTTTCATTACTAATAGTAAAATCCTACATTTAAGTTTCATTAACTAGTAAGCATTCAAATTCTATTATAAAATCTAAAAATGAACAACTTAGCATATAAATGTTTTATCTTGATATAAATACAAACCATAAAAAAGTTTGGATACGATATCTAAATGTTTTACACAGATGTTGCGTCCAAATACAAAAAATGAATAGGAGGTAAATTATGTCTTTTCAAGTGAGAAAACAGTAAAGAAATCATAAATTTATACAAAAGCGAAAAAAACCTTCAACTTCAGTTTAATTTATTTTAATCCCCAAAATTTTGAAATTGTCCATTTTAAACTTCATATTTTTTTGACCAAGCCGTTTTAGATACCTGAAAGGTCAACATTAATCTGTTTAAAGGTTCAGTTTTTGTGTATCTGAAATGGCATGTTCATAGAAAACTGAAGTTTAAGATGAATAATTTTTAATACATGGAGATTATAATGGCTTAAACGGAAATTTATGTTGTTTCTTTCATTTTAAAAATCTGAGTTTTAACGGATTTCTCTCTCTCTGAAACCAGAATATTAGTATTTTTTTACTCTTGAGTTCACATTTTTGTTTCGTTTTAAAGTGGATTAACAAAATATTTATAATAACGATGAGTATGATTTAGATACATTTATCAAACTATCAGCTCACCTAAAAATCGGTTGCATCTGTATTATTTAAGACCAAAATTATAGCTGAAAAACCAAAGATTGAAATCATTTCAAAATTTAAGTTCAAGATGTCACTGATGTGTGTAGACAACAGTAACAACATCCGAGAACTTTCATTATACCTACATTCTTGGTATATCAACATTTTTTCGTTTGGGTAACATATGAGTTGAGTCGCTAATAAGATGACAATATATTTGGCAGAAATTGTAGTTTAATTTGGCTTTTATGTAAGTTGGAGATTTTTTTGGATGTTTCTCATTTTTAATCTGGTTCTAATAAACAAATTTACATACACCTTCGGATTTTCACATGCAAAAAAAACACTCCAAAACTTTTTGATTGGTTATTATGACTCATTATCGAAGTTCTAAAAATCGGTCTAAACGGCACTTATGCGTCAAATCAATCATATCCGAAATGATTTTCAGAAAATACGATTTATACAATTTAAATCGGTTTAAACCATTTAAAAGTGGTTTAAATTATTTCAAATCATTTTATACTAGTCTAGATTTGTAATTAAGCAAGAATATTAGTATAAATCCATAAATTTGTCTAATTTCTTTTGTTTTGCATATCTAATTTTGATAATTCGTCAAAATAATTTTATAATTAAAGCGAAAAAGTAAAATATCTTATATAAATGTAATATACATATATATATATATATATATATATCAAATCAACAATTTAAAATCAATAATTCGTTAATCCCAAGACCTTTCCTATGCCCCAATAATTTTTGAATATTGTTCATTGACATCAACATGCCATAAAAAGCAAAGCTTTAAAATTCCAAATAATAACTTTTATATATAAATAACACCTACTTAATTTTGAATATTACAGTTTATTAAATACCACATATCCCTTAAGTATTAATCCAGAAACATTTTAAAAAAGAAACCTTGCAATGATGTGTGATTAATGAACTCCCATTACTTATGTGGCAGCACCACATCGCTTCTCAGAAGCTTTATCAAAAAGGTCTCTCATTACTAGAATAATTACAAAGGATTACCATTATACATTTCCTATAAGCATGCATACGTTAGTATTCTATACTATACTTTTTAGTTGCCTGGTTAGTAAACCATAACCAACCAACCCGCGAATATATTTCTGGAGCCTACAACCCGTGTCACAATTATTTGGACATGTAACTTACACAAAATGGCATTATACGTATATCATATTATCATACATGTAACTAAAATTTTTTTGAAGTTATACTGGTAATGATTATGAAATGAGTATATTCGCAGGTAGTGATTATGAAATGAGTATATATGAAACAATTCTGGATTAACAAATTTGCCAGAATATTCGACAAACAATTATATATTGTTGATATTGTTGATCTATCTTGGTGGTTATGATAACGAAACAAATCCAACGGTGATTATGAATTAGTATATATTATAAGGATTATGCATATTATGTATATTTGTATTTGCTTAACGATTAAGATCATATCCCCCCAAACCGAGATTATGAATTGATTCAAAAATGTATTTCATATGTACGTCTTGAGTTAAGTTGGCTTTTAATGTTTTAAAATATAAGGAAACCAAGATCGGAGATTGATTCTTTAATTATTTAGCTTAATCATTACAAATATACAATCTCAAACGTGAATAACATTTAACGTATACACATAAATAATATTTGATATCAAATGTCATGCCTCGGCCAATTGTTGAAAGTTATATTTGGACCATAAGAAAGCTTTTAAATTATTGTGGAATTTTTTCCAGGTATTTCGAATGTAAAACAAATTATAAAATAAAAGAGTGATATAACATGTTTAATACAACTAATTTATAAATATAACTTGTGCTACGGATTCTTGATTTCGTATAACATGTTTAATATGTCTAGCCTTGATATTTCAAAGAGATAAATATCAGATAAATGGTTTAAATATAACTTGTGCAGAAGAATCTTGGTTTGGTATAACGTAATTACAGATGTGGTAAGTCTTTTTAATTGTGATTGATCATCTAATATGTCTAGAATATTTTATTTTAGGAAGCTTAAATAAAACCATTTAGTGTATAGTGCATTATGGCTGATTAATTAAAAACATGTAACTAATTGCAGATTTTCATATGACCACTTCAAACCCTCTCCTTTTCTGCGATGTGCTTTAAATATTCGTAATCAGGTAAATATATTTGATTGAACAATTCAAGCGAAGATTGATTTGCTTGATCAAAAAATATCATGAAAAAATCTGTTGATTGATATACGTTGCTATAATTCATACACGCCGGTAACTCTCTTTAATGAGGCTAAACCCTTTCCTCAAGAATACTATATATATATATATATATATATATATATATATATATATATATATATATATATATATATATATATCTTCTTGATAACCACTTAACACTATCACAACCTAAGCATTTCACTGTTTATCACCGAATATGAGTGGAATAAAGAAAATTCAAGAATATCTGAAACATTGATGGGTTTTCAAAAATCATTTTTGAACCTGATGATATTCCAGAACTCAGTGCGTTCTGAAAGAAGTATATCATTTCAATTAGTTTAAAATTGTAAAAGAGTGTATGTTGTTTGGTAAACTTATTAATTATTATTTTTTATGTTGGATTGCAAACCAAAAGTTTTGAAGACAATTTTCTCATTATATCATGTTTTATTTTTCTATTACTTATGTTGTTTTAATTATTATCATCATAATTTTAGTATGAATTAAATAGTTATATTACCATTTTATATTATTTATTAATATATTATTATATTTAAAAAGTCATTTCTTAATCTTATTTTTTCATATAATAGACTTTAAGTAACCTATCCAATAACACGATCTTTTTCATAAAAAAAGTTTACATTATATAAAATTGCATAATAAGACATTTCATTATATAAAATTTTTGATTCACTCACTCCACGCAAAACGCAAATTATCACCTAGTATATATATATATGGAGAGATGTACAATCATTCACACTAATATTTTAATCTATTATTATAAAGTATCTAATAAAACAACTCGACACATTAAAATGCAAAGGCGACAGAAGCCAAAAAGGTTTTAATATATAGATAGAGAGAGATTTTATACTCCCTCCGATTCAGAATATTTTCATTCTAGACTTAAATTTTTGTCTTTAATTAAATATTTTTTTAGAGTTTTGAGGAAAATTTATTAGTATTATATAATATTATATTTTTTTATTGGTTAAAAAGTGGTTAAATGTATATTTAATTGTGTTTTTATCTTGAAAATATGTAAAATTAAATATTTTCTTAATTTGTGTATACAAACTTAGAATGACAACTATAATGAACTGAGGGAATACTTAATATTTGTTTCTCTTCAAGCTTCAAGAAGTAAAAAAGAAAAAAAGTTCATTACAACGAGATTTTTGAGTACCAAAGGAGTTTCCTTTGCGTTACTGTTACATTCTCCAGGCAAAAAGGCGGTACTTTTTTGCTTTAACGCTCTCTCTCTGGCATCAACGAGGAAGAGTCTCTACACGAAAGGAGCTGTTTTTTTTTGTGTGTGTGTGGGTTTGTTTAAAGATGCAGTTTTGTTGTTGCTTCTGTTGCGGAAAAGGATCTAATGGGTAAGTATGGGTTTATCTTGATTCAACTAATTTGGAGGTTTCTTTTAATCTGGGCTTTGAGATTCTTAAGGATGCTGGGGCCTAGAAACCTATGCATGTTCAAAATCTCTTCTTTAGTTGTTGGAATATTCGGACAAGAACACACTGTTGGATTAGCTCCGGTTTCAGATTTGGTAACATAAAGAGGAAGTGAGAAACTATTGTCTTGTTTGTTTTGATGTCACACAGGAGAAAGAAGGTGAAGACTGAGCCATTATGGACAATTTTTACACTTAAGGAACTTCACGCAGCCACTAACAGTTTTAATTATGATAACAAACTCGGCGAAGGTCGATTTGGTAGTGTGTATTGGGGTCAGCTATCGTCTGGATCTCAAGTAATGATCTTTAGAATTTTTATCTAGAACTTTGTCTCCTTTGGTATTCATTTCTAATAATGAGTCCTTGTTCTTGTCTGTAGATTGCAGTCAAGAGACTCAGGGCATGGAGTAGCGGAGAAGAGACAGATTTTACCGTAGAGGTCGAGGTTCTCGCACGTATTCGCCACAAGAATCTATTGAGTTTGCGAGGCTACTGCGCAGAAGGACAAGAACGAATCTTTGTTTATGATTACATGCCAAATCTGAGCTTGGTTTCACATCTTCATGGTCTGCATTCCTCTGAGTCGCTTCTTGATTGGACCAGGCGGATGAATATCGCAGTAACCTCTGCTCAGGCTATCTCGTAAGACTTCAAGAATCAAGATATGGAAATTGGGAAAATATCTACCTTAAGACTGATTATTCGTTTTAATTGTGTACAGATACTTACACCATCATGCAACACCTCGGATAGTCCATGGAGATGTGAGAGCAAGCAATATGCTGCTAGATTCAGAGTTTGAAGCTGGGGTTACTGATTTTGGATATGGTAAGCTGATGCCAGATGAAAATGGAGCTACTAAAACCACCAAGGCTGGTGGTAATAACATTGGGTATCTCTCACCAGAATGTATTGAATCAGGAAGAGAATCATATATGGGAGATGTGTATAGTTTTGGTATTGTTTTACTGGAGCTTGTTACCGGTAAGAGACCTATAGAAAAACTGAACCAAACAACAAACCGGGGTATTACTGAATGGGTTTTACCTCTGGTTTACGAGAAGAAATATGGCGAGATTGTGGATCAAAGACTGAATGGGAAGTATGTGGAAGAGGAGCTGAAAAGGTTAGTTTTGGTTGCGCTTATGTGTGCTCAGAGCGAGCCTCAGAAGAGGCCAACAATGTCTGAGGTTGTGGAGATGCTTATGAATGAATCTAAGGAGGGGAAGCTATAGATGTAATCTCTGAAGAGAACGACCATCAAAAAGAAGAACAAGAGTAGATAAAAGTCTGTTGTTCGGTTTCACGCATTCTTTGTTTCTTTCGTAAGAATCTGATTTTGGTGTTGCTTGTTTTTAATCATTGATGCTTGAGAGCTTGTAAGGGAGTGTAATGCAGTACATATATGGTCTTCGCGGAAAATCTTTCTCACAAAAGCAAACTACTAACACTCATTAAAATTTAGTTGGAGCCTGAATCCAACACAGGGAGGCGGCAATGCAAACTGATTGATTTATCGGTTTGGCGAGTCCCTGGAACCAGGAACTGGAAGATGACAGTCAAGCAAGCACCTTGAGGAGCAATCCCATAGAAAGCTGAATCTGGTTTTGTTAAGTGACACTGAAGACTCTTTAAAAAGTGCTTGACACTCACCTCCACAGACTGAGCATCTCCTCTTGCAATAGCTCTCTCTGACCGTGCCTGAGCGCTCAAGTTCCTATCCTCAGCAGGAGCCTGAGACTTCTCTCCAATAACCGTAAGCCTCTGGAACTCCGAGCCAAGCCTAATCAAAGTCGTGGAGATCTGCACCTGAAGATCACCATGCTTGCTTATCGTAACGTTAAGAACATCACCAACATGTTTCATACGATCCACAAAGTTCTGTAACTGATTCGGGTCCTGGACCTGAACAAGGGTGGGAGGCAGGTCTTGAGCCGAGTCAAGAGCGGTCTGAAGCTCAACAACTTGAGACCGAGACAGCGGTTTAGAGATGGGAACATCTTGAATAACTGCAGATTTATACCCTTTAGTCTCAAACGTGAGGAAAGGCATTGGTTGTGTACAGTTAGGAGGCAGCTTCTTCACAAGCTTGATCTGCAATCTATTAGAAGCCAACCCGCCGCTGAACTCAGTGCAAATGCTGACACTGCTCTTCACAGCTCGGTAGAGCAGAGAAACATCCAAGGAGAAGGCGATACGGTCATCGTTCTGGCTGGAGATACGGTAGTCATCAAAGAGGACGTCTATGCGGAACTGAGCAATGCATTGGACTCCGTCACCGTTGAGAAGGTTGTGGAGGAAGAACAAGTGGTCTTTAGTGAGGAAGAGGTAACAGGTCTTGCCCATTTTGTCAAATGCTGGAAGGAACCTCTTCTCTAAGAGATTCACTCCGTTTTCAGTGAGAAACGCCTTGAACTTCATCTCCTTCT
>CAKOAT010203488.1:13857-45031 GCA_932364175.1 Eruca vesicaria subsp. sativa
GAATTTCTCTATTTTAGAACAAAATTTATAGATGAATCTATAAGTGAATTGCAAATAATCTTAGTTGTATAGGTAATAGAAAACATTATATATCAGCATTTTATCATCTAATTTAGAGGTAATAAAACTATTAATACCTTATGAAATTTTATCCTGTTTTGATTCTTGTAGCCACAAAAATATATGTGTTTTATAAAAAGTATGTTTTAAAATCTCGATTGTATGAATAATCTTTTATGAAAATATATTGTATTAGTACATGTTTTAATAGACATGAAAAAGAAACAATCATCAAAAAGATTTTTATTTTAACATGATTGTGACATGTGGCAATTACAAATCTAAGATTATGACATATGTTAAATCATAATTTTCCTTTTTTTTACTTAAATACTTAATCTAAACGAAATTATTTTTTTTCTTACAATTTTCCTTCTTAAAAATACACTTAAACTAAACAAATTTAAATCATAACTTTCCTTTTTAAATAAATTTTACTTCCTTATAAAAATATGTATGGCGTGAGTCCTATGTAAAACTTATGGGGATGTAGACGTGAATCCTTGTAAAAATGAAAGTTATGATTTAAATTTGTTTAGTTTAAGTGTATTTTTAAGAAGAAAAATTGTAAGAAAAAAGTAAATTCGTTTAGATTAAGTATTTAAGTAAAAAAAAGAAAAATTATGATTTAACATATGTCATAATCTTAGATATGTAATTGCCACATGTCACAATCATGTTAATTAGTAACTTTGAAAACTAAGCTTTATATAATAAGATACATTTTCTTTTTTTGGTTGAAAATATAATACATTAATTTTCTTTAACACACCAATGAAACATATAAGATCATACAACCGGACAACCATCAACAATCACTCCTCTAGCGGTTGGACACCTAGCTAGATCACAATGTTCACCTCTTGTTCCCCACCAATCCAAACTCTTCTCCTCCATCCCCACCGTGAAGTACAACAAAACCGCCATGAACGCTACACCAGCGTCCATCGCAGCTGACAACACGTAGTTATACCTTTGCCACCAACTTTTCCTGTACCGGAACACAAACAAGTTGAATATCGTCCCGACCAAGATCCATGAATTGTAGTTCACCGCGGTCGCTGGTGGCATCATTGCCGTTGCTCCTAGAAGAACAGGTAGGTTCACTAGTGGAATCCAAGAACTTTTTGGAAACGCTTTGTGACATAACCACACTATCACCGGTCCTATTGCACCACCTAGGAAAAACCAGTTCATGGCTGCGTAGTTTCCTTGAGAGCCAAAGATCCGTTTTGGTCCGACTAATCCCCAAATGACTGATGCATCGAAGAAAACACGGTCGCCCGGACATGTCCATGGACTGTTGGGTGGTAGAAGTTCTTCTTGACATATGTTGGTTATAGTGTTTAGTTGCCACCATGCAACCGTTATGTTGATTGTTCCAGCGAGGATTGTACCGATGAATTGAACCAAGAACATTGATCTTGGTGGGATCTTCATGTAGTGACCAAGTTTGAAGTCGTTTAAGAAAGAGACAGCTTGTGCCATACTCATGTATCCATAGACTTTGAAACATACATTTGCAATAGGTCTTCCCGGGTAAATGATTCCCATTGCATACTCCGTTATTATATTCAACCCCGGTGTCTGCAAATTAAAACATGAAAGAAAATGAACCAGTGTATTATTATTTTTAAATGATTAGGGCTCCTATGACTAGTCTTAACCCATGTTAAATTAATTTTATTTATGAGAACATATTAGCCACTAAACCAACTTCTTGTTAGTAAAATGAACATGTATCAATTGGTCAATATTGCTTACTTGGTTAGTTGTTGCGGTTATGATACTGATGGGAAGTGTGAAGACGAAAGCCATGGCACTTGCAAACACAAGTCCCCACCAAGGCATTTGAACCTGATCGTTCAAGAAAACACATAACGCAAGAGAGATAAGAAGTGTTGCAGCCAGCATTGAGTAGAACCACCATGAAGGTATGTCTTTATATCTCTTCATTAATCTAGTATGTACATCCTCTTTGCCTTTGTAAGAAACTCGAAACCTCTCGGTAATTTCCCTGTTAAAATTACATATATTAGCAAAATATTATTTTGTTATAATGCTTATATATATAGTTATGCCTTTAATTTACCTGCCGTAGAAGAGAGCTACATGAGTGAGTGTAGAAGCAATGGTAGCGAAACCAAGCCCATAGGATATAGCAAAGAAGGTGCTCAAGTTAATCCTTCCTTGTTGCTCATACTTAGCTAAATCGAGCTCAAACTTATCATCCACGATCGCAGGGATGTCGTACGTCTGACCAACCGATGTGAACAAGTGTGACGAAAATATAGGGAACCTTGTAGCGTTGTAAGAATCAAACCCCCAATAAGCTAAAGGCAACACTACGTAGATCAAAAGAACATAGCCGATGAAAACATTAGCAATGGCGAAGAAGGGGCTAATGAGTGGACTGAACAAGAAAGATGCAACGGCAGTCCAGTCTAGTGTAAAGGCTCCAAGACCGAGACCTCTCATGCCTGAACCAATCTGTTGAGCAGTGACTGATCGTGGAAAGGCCCAACAAATCCATGAGATGCTTGTGAGTGTTGTGAAGAGGTAGCCAGGGACTATGTACCATCCGAAACTGCAGACTAATGCTATTACAAAGAATTTTGCTCTCGTCATTCTTTGCTCATCCTTCTCATGCAGTGCCCTACATGCAAGTTGTTTTTTCATGTAAAAGTCAAAGTATTTATTTATATGATTATGAGTCTACGTGGATTTTCAACAAATCAACTACATACTTCAGAATTCACTTGAAAAAATTGTTTCCAGTTATGACATCAAATGATCAAATACATCATCACCAGAACGATGATGATCATAAAAGTAATAATTATAATGATCGTGGTTATATGTATACCAAGAAATTTATGATTTTTCACTGAGGTGTTATAAAAACAATGTTTGAGAAATTATTATCGTGTGCTATCTATTAATTACAGAATTTGTAGATAGATTAAATGTTTCCTACTTTGTATGCATATATGTTCATTTAGTGATACTAGTTTTAATTCAATTAACTAGATCTCAATCCGCGCGGTTGCGCGGATATTTGTTTTCATTTATTTTTATATAAACCTTTGTTTACTTCTAAATTGATATATATTATATAAGGTGTGTATATCGAAAATGATGATTAATTATTGTTAGAAAATGATGATTTTATTATTTTTAAAAATAAACTATATAATTTTTAAAGTTAACATAAAAATATATAAATATTAACTTATACTATTACAATATTAAATTATATAAGTTTAATTTCAACATGTATTTTATTATAATATCTATAAATCCAATGGATCATCTAATTTTTATTAGCCCAATAAAAATTTTTAGTAAACCCAATAAATGTTATTAGTAAATATAATAAATGTTATTAATGATTGAATAATGTAATATCATAAATTCTATTAGATGGTCCATTTTAAAATATTACACATGAAGTGAAGTCATAACTTCTCTTTTAATATATATAAGATAAGATATATAGCGGTGGTAACTGGTAAACTATACTTATTTTAGAAGTCTACAACGAAACTGTCTTCTAAATTTATAATTAGATTATACTATTTTCGCATTTAATGGATCTTGACTCTTTGCAGCAAAACCATTCTGTGACTTATAAGATCCAAACGTGTATTTAAGCTGTCTACGTTATAATTAGATAACATCTAATAACTCTGTAATCTCTCATTAATTATATGTTGAACAGTAAATATGCATAGACCCACCATGTGCAACCTCCACCACAGCCATGGATTGGAGTATTAACCACATTTATTATTATTTTAATAAATTCAAAAGCTCAGTTAAGACGATAACGTGTGTATGCTTTTCTACATAAGATCTCAGATATAAAATGACTTATTTTCAAAATAGTAAAATATGTAGTATCTGATTTCATTATTGCATCAAACATGATCACGAAATGTGAAAATATGAAATTCAATTTGTGGAGTGTGGACCACCGAGTGGATAGATAAGTAAGTTCATACTTACGTATACGTTAAAAGACCGCCACGTCTACCACTTTGACTCACGTGTATTCATACTTATTCACTGTATTCTTGTTCTGCTTGCAGCCCACAAGCGTGGACCCATAAGTTTAGCTAGTGTCCATTCTAGTGTAGGGTAATTGAGTATATTAGAGCATCCGCAATGGCGGATCCTTAGGAAGAATCATTAAGAAAAAATAAAAAAGGGTATTTTGGATTATATAAGGATATTTCAGATTTTTTCTTTAAAAAAAAACTGACCACTCACGGATCGCCACGTGTGCAGTGGAACCCATGAATAGTATAAGAATCAATCCTTACATAAGAATTTTTAAAATAAAATTTTTAACTATTTATGAGATCCATTGATAATAAAATTAATATTTCTCTAAGAATTCTCCGTAAAGATCCGCCATTGCCGATGGTTTTATCCCCTACAACCAAAATCTTCCTATACGATAATTTTTGGTTATTTATAATTAGATTATTTTATACGAGATGCTGTTTTTGGGGAAAAGAGTTATAAGATAAGCTTGTATTTATACTATTATTCGATACACACACTAATACAAAGAATAAATCGTGTGTTTACTTTGTGTTTAAAATTAAAATCTAGAAAAGTAATTGTAAAGTTGCTTTCCTCCCGCAGATTGATGCTAATCTTAGTATCTTACAATATAATTATGTAGCTTTGTTAGAAAAGGAGAAACAATTAGTAGTTAATTTAAGAATAGAATACTCACCGAAACAGTGAGACTTGAACCAGAGTGCTAGGCCACCACATGTGAGCCGGTTCGACCACGTATTTCCTTAGTAAACCGGCCCACCCATAACCCAATACCTATCATTTTGTAACAAATATGAACATGATCGACGTAACTTTCTTCAATTTTACGTGATTTTTTTTTCAACTTGTTACTTATTTAGTTACGTTTTCAGTATAGTTTTATTTATTATAAAATATATAACAACTTGAGCAAAAATGATTATTATTTAGGAATATAATACCTGAGTAGTGATGATGAGGAGCCAGCCGGCAATGAAAGAGATGTTCTTGTGATAAAAAGCTTTAATTATTGTGACGATACCAACCGCATAAGCTGACCCGGATCCGAACGCACTACCCGCATTAGCAAAAATCGATATCAACACATGCTCCTTCATGTTAAACGGACCTGGGTTCAACGAGAACCGGGTTGATCCAAATCCCGGTATCCCAAACCGAGTTTTGGGAAGCACCTTGGCCAAGAAATGACCTATGGGGAGTGTAGCGACTTGAACTGTGATTTGAGTGATTACAAGCGGTTCGGTTCGGTACGAGAAGAATTGGTTAAGGAAAGAGAGAAGGGCACATGAGATTAGACCCAAGAACCACATCCTAAACGTCCAAACCGGAAGTGTATGATCATCAGTGTTTGTTACCGTTAAACGGACTTCTTCAATAGGTGATACGTCGTCGTCGTAAGATTCGTCGGGGGTGGCCATTCCGGTGAAGAGGGAAGCAACGTGTGTTGTGTGTCAGTGAGAAAAGGGATGAGAGAAAGAGAGAGCAGTAACGACTAGGAATCTTTATGTGACACTGATAAGACCAAGGTGACCAACCTCTCTTTATAAAATAAAGATATTTGCTTCTTTTTTTTTTCTTAAAATAACAATGGATCTTAATTAGTCTATATAAGAGATATAATTGGCTCTTATGAGTCAACGCATCGTTGTGATATGATGTTTAAGCAATGAAAATTTAATTTAATTTTTAACTTGTAGTGGCCTAAGTAGAGAAAAAATTAAAAATTATAGTTGATTCTTGGACGTATCAAGAAAAGTTTATGTTTTAGTTTATGAACTGGATGATTATAATCAAACAAAAAAGAAAATATTAAAGAGTTGAAGGAACCTTTCTGATGTTGATACTTGATAGTCGTCATCTTAGAAAAATTAAGAATTGTCAAAGTCAAGCATTCACATTGTATTTGTCTCTCACAAATTATGCTACAAGTTTTAGGTTTATGAATTATCTATCGTAAGAGCGAAAATATAAACACACAAATCAACCACAGTGTTTCTCATTTTCTTTATTCTTATCTCATAAATCTATTTTGTTGACTTTCCAATGTGATAAGTTTTCATTACAAAATTACAAAAGAAATTATTATATATTCATAGACAAGTATGTAAGCTATATATTGTAAGCTATATATATTGAAAATAAACGAAACAAAACAAGTGAATTATCTACGTGACAATCTTTATCTTTGCATCAGGGAAAACAAGAAAAAAGAAAATATACATGTTAGATTCAGTGTTCAACATTAATTAAAAAGTGTAAGCTAAAGAGAAAATTGTGAGTTTGCAAAAGGCCTAACCCAATACATTAACTAAAATGAGTAAGCTAAAGAGAAAACTGTGAGTTTTTGCAAAAGGCTCTAATTAAGCCCGGATTAACCCAATAACAAAAACTGAACCAGAACAACGTATGTGTTTTACTGACCCAGCCTAATCTCTAACAGAAACCTACCCATGTACTTTACCAAATCCCGGTTATCTATTTTGTAAATTTACATCTCTTTACAAAATAATTACAAGAATGAAGCTGATGAAAAGGCTGTCAAAGAATTACAAGAAACAGAAAGTAAACTCTCAAACGAGGTAAAATGTCTCTTACTGGCTTTGCTTTAATGCTACTGTTAATAAAATGTTAAATTGAAATAATTACTATTTTGCAGGAAAGGAACTGTGGATTATCTGCTGATGCAAATAAGTATCATGCAATGAGGCATTTAGTGGTTCAGCTTTTGCTTCAAATATTCCTCCATCCGGGAGAGTTCTCTGAAGCTGCAAGTGAGCAAGTGAGCTTTCAGTATGCTGTGACAAAGCTTTTAGTTCCTCTCTTGATCATTCGGAAAGTGATAGTGAAGGTGAGGCTGATGGTGAAGAAGACGAACCAGCGGTTATGGATGTCCTTGTGGACACGTTAGTTTCTCTCTTGCCTCATTCTTCAGCTCCAATGAGATCTTCCATTGAGCAGGTAATAAGCTAGCCACAAGCAGAAAACAATATTGTATTTCCTTTACTTGAAGTTTCTGATACTTGGATGCTAAAATGAGCTTATATTTGATTATAATAGAAATTTGTAATCATATGTCTGTGTTCATGAGAGTAAGAATCTCAAACTTGCGGCAAAACCATTCAAGAGTAAGAAGTCAGGTGTTGATCCATCCAAGAAGAAGCAGTCAGCTGCGTGGAACAGGCACAAGATGATATCTAACCTTGCTCAGAACTCTACTTATTGGGTTTTGAAGATAATCGACTCGAGAGAATTCGAAGAAAGTGAGCTGGAGATGGTCTTGGATGTGTTTAGGAGTGTCCATGTTAGGTACTTTGATTCCAAGAATAGTTTTTGATGAATCTCTACATTAGTTACCAAAAGATGTTAGTCTCTTTGTTCAATAGATGTTTGATTATTGATAACTCAACATTTTTGTTTAGATTTTTCTTTGTTGGTTTATATTATACATCACACATGGATTTGGTATATGTTTGTTCTTAATCTAGTAAGAATTGTACCATGCTACAAGAGCGATCATGAAGTGTTTTTCTCCACCTAACTACCAAACGATTCTTGAGATGCGGCGAAGGTAGTTGTTAGGTGTTTACTGGTGTGATGGTCTTACTCTCTCTGATTATGACAGGAAACAAAATACATGTAAGTATGTAACACACCTGTTTTGAATATCTTTAGGCTTTTTTTGTTTTGATTGATATATGCTTTCAGTGATATGATTATATGATACATACAAATATGATTGTCGTTTACTGAAGAAATTTTGGAGCGAATGGGTTGACGACAATGGCGATAAGTGAGTTAGTAAAAGCTGTCTCTATTCTTCCAAAGATTTTCAAAAGTTCAAACCTGTTAACATCCTTTCACACAACACCTGTCTCTAGAATAAGGTTTGTTTCCGTGTGGACCATTCATGATATTTATCTACTACTACTAGTCTACTAGTATAACACCACTCAACTAAACAAATCCAATCATATACGAGATAACTTTTTAAAATCGTTATTTCTCTAGTTCAATTATTGAGTTTCAGATGTTGATCTTCCACAAAATATGATTCATTTTTACATTAGTTCTTCTCTTGTACAACCGATATGTTTTATTTTTAGTTGACATGAGCAAAAACAAAAGAAATGAAAAAGTGCATGCACAAGAGACAAAGGTTCATGAAAATAAGACAAAAAGTTATATAGAAATTGCAGAATCAAGAACATCATAAAGATTATAACAAAAGATGAACATTATTTATCAGACAATCAAATACCAAAGTAAACTCAATTACACTACTATATGATGATGATGATGAAACTTGGTTTAAACAATAATACCTCATATCACATTGCTGAATCTGAACTCTGTGATGAAACTTTTGGTGACACATTCATTACAACAGGCCTCCCATCTGGTCCGGTTCTCACTTCACTCATACCATTAACAGGTAAACCAACTCCTCCATGGTACTGTGGAGGTGGTGCCTCCGTGTAGTACACTTGTTTCCCCATTCCTCCTGCGTAATTCACCTGAGTATACGCCGTTGTATCTGGTAATCCCACCACTTGCCTTAGCGGTGGAGCTGCAGAGTATTGCGGCTGAGGAGGAGGAAGAGGACCTGAGGTAAAAGGCTGCGGAGGAGGAGGTTGTTGTTGTTGTGGTGCCCTTGCTCCTACTTGTGGCTGAGCTATGTTGTTATAGGCAGGTTGGTTCTGTTCTCTATAAGTATCTGAAGGTATCCTCTGTACCTGAGGGTAGTAACCACCTTGGTTTCCTTGTCCTGGTCTCATGACGCCTTGCGGCGCGTGGTATACAGTTCCTGGATGTGGAGTTGGAGTTGGAGCTGGAACCATGTATACAGGCTGCTCCGGGATTCCCGGAGCAGTTGTTGGATACAGACCTCCTGGATTAGAATTGTTTCCTTGCCAGTAAGGCATAGGAGGAGCTTGTGTATTGGTTTGAAGACTCATCTGCTGCGGCGGCGGTGGTGGTTGCGCGGTGGAGTACGGCGGAGATAAGTATCCTCCGGTTTCCATTAAACCAGCTTCTTGATCCCTAATCTGCATCCTCTGAAACTCATGCACTTGTCTTTCCATCTCCACCCGGTGAACCGGAGGCTCCACCACCACCGGAACCGGTACTTTCACCTCATGTGGCGGCGGAGCCGCAATTTTCTCCGTCACACCTTTCTCCGGTTCAGACCGGTTACGAACCGTATTCAACGCCTCAACGAACCGATCACGATCCGAGTGACTAGAACCCTCCGATCCAAACCCACCAGAACTAACCGGAAAAAGAAACAAACGCATCCTAGCCGGTTTAGCCGACACACGAACCAAACGATCATACTCATGCATCATATGCTCAAGATCATCATCGTTGGTCACAGATATCAACGCGTCTAGATCCTCCCCCGGAAGCTGATACTTAAACAAAACATCTCCGCCTCCAACATCTCCGCACACAGCGGAGAGTTTGGAGGCTAAAACCGGGAATCTAATCCCGCGATCAACGGAGAGAATCTTGGTCTCTCCGTTGACGTAAGTTAGCTGGTTATCATGAGGACGTGGCTGAATCTTGCCGCCGTAGCTACACATGAACCTCACTTTGTAGTGGTTGTTGTGATCGTCCCATGGCGGAGGATTGTCAAAATCGATCTCACGAGATCGAGGAGATGAGTCGGTTGAGTCTGGATAGGAGTTGTTGTAAGAGAGTTTCTCCATGTTTTAGTGTGTTGTGTCTTAAAAGATTTTTTTGATATGGTTTTTATTTATGATATGATGGGTGAAACGGTGGTGGTGGTGGTGGTGTTGGAAAATGATAATATGACAGGACCTGTGTGGTACGTGAACTTATTGATCTATTACACGTGGTTTGTCAGATTTATTATGAGTTTTGAGGAGTTGATGTGTGTGACTGTCTTGTGACGTTACCTCATGGATTAGTATGACTTTTTGGAACTCTAGGCTGGGTCCAGGTAAACTAGTAGTGTTTGATACTTCTACGTTGGAGAAGAACCAGCTTTTCTTTTTTTTAATAAAGAAGTTATATCACTAAAGTTGTATTTTATTAACAAGTACTAAGTACTATTTAAGGTTTAATATTCTAATTCATAAAGTAAGATTTGTAGAAGAAGATATGAAAAATCTTAATAATTAGGTCATTGTCCTTCATCTTTATCCTCATTAGTCTTACTTTTGTTGTGTTTTATAGTTAGGTTATTGGATTCTTTTTTGGAGTAGAATTTTAGTTGAGGTAGATTTGTTTTGATATGGTTTCTAGCTGAAAGATTTTTATTCCCTTATTTTCAATTATAATAAACAAACTCAGATTAGAAGTAACAAACAAGAGAGACTGAAAATCCTAAACCAAATCATAATGTTAATTGTTCTATTTTTTTTTCAATGTTTGTTGTTCTATTTTTCATCTCAATTTACAAGGGGAAATACTCATCTTTTGATCACCAATCTATGAAAATACCAAGGGAAAAAAAAACTTAACATCTACTTGACAAAATGGCATGATATTTTAACATAATCACTGTATATTCACCTTCTCACTTGTTTGTTCTTAGTATACCACATCTTTAGCCCCATTAGTCTTGGTTTTGTTGTGTTTATAGTTTAGATTATTGGATTCTTTCTTTTTTTATGGATTAGATTTAGTTGAGTTAGATTTGTTTTGATATGGTTTCAAGTTAATCAGATTCTTATTCCTTTTTTTCAAATTAAGAAATATTGAAAATCTTAAAACAATGTATATATTCTTAATACTACTCTTTGTCTTATCTAGATGATAATTGTTTTTTTTTTGCAACATCTAAATGATCATTGTAAAAGGGTCAATTCCAATCTATGCAATACCAAAGGGGAAAAAACTTAACATTTACTTAACAAAAAGAAGATATCTAAACATTGTCACTGTGTGTTCAACTTCTCACTTGCTTGTTCTTATTATACCACATATATTGCCAACTTGCAACTTATTATATAAGTGGTTAAACTGTTGTAATTATTCTAACTTATATCAGACGTATCTCACCAGCATGCCTAAGCTGTAATCATGATGTTATAGAACAATTTTCTTTTATCTTTGAACTATCTTAATCTTTTTTTTCTTATAAACACTATGTTCACAATTCCAAAACATATTTGAGAGCAGTCAAAAGTTTTGTTTTAATATTTTTTTTGCATCCTATGCCAATGTCTTCTTTAAATTAGAATATCCATCTGCTATATGGGCTGACTAGTCGTAAATGATGTTGCTAGATCACGTCGTATCTCATGATCTTTGGTTGATTATGTCAACCAACAATATTATGGCATATATGCATATAGTCTAACAACCAATAAATTTCAGCCAAAACTTTTCATTTGACTTTTGATATACTAGATAGGCGCATTATTTATGAGTTTTGAATAAGTAAAATTCCCAGTTGGTTATATAGTAGAAATGTGTGACTTGGACGGGAAGTATGAAAAAAAACAATTAGAAGGACAAAAGTAAAAATTTACACGATAAAGGGGACCGTTATGTCAATAAGAGAATATCGTTAGACTAGTTCAGCAAATTCGTGACAAGTTTCAATATACAAATCTGGTACAAGCAACCATTCAAGTTTTCCAACAACCTCACCGGTCATCCGCACGGTCTCTTCAAATCTGTGTCAGCTTCCTTAACTAATCACCGCCAAATCAGATCTCAGGTTCTTGACTTTTGCAATCTAATATCTTCCATAGCCATTCTTGTTGTCTGAATCTTCTGATGTGTGATCTTATCTACTACATCAACACAAACTTAACGTTCTTTATTTCTTGTTTGATAAGATGGGTAAGTATAAGGTCATGAAACCGGTTAACGAGGTTGATGTCTCTAGTGTCAAATACAAAGAAGAAGACATCAAAGGTTCGTTTATATTACAAGGCTGATCTTGTTCTATACGTTACATGAGTTTCAGACACATGTGGTTATAACTTATGTCCATGTACTTTCTATTTACATGTTTTTTTTTTTTTTTTTGTAATTTTGTAGCTCCTCATTTGACTGGCTTTTTGTTCAAGTTGTTCGTTAAGATGCTTGAAACACCACTTATAGGCTCAGTGATTGTAGAGTCGTTAAAGAAGAATAACGGCATGACCCAGGTCTGTTTTTTTTTTAATAAGACTCACTTTATAATCATTGAATAAGTATACTTATGTGCTTGTGACTTGTAGATTTTTCGCAACACAGTTATACCAGAAGAGCCCATGTTTAGACCTGTCTTCCCATCTCAAAGTATATTCTATTTGTTTTATACTTTTACATGGAAAACTCTGTAACCATCACATATAAACATATTATTGTTTTGAACTTAGAACCGGAGCTTGATGTTGTCCTTGTTGGAGAAGATGAAAGCCCTGTAAACAGATTAGAAACAGCCTTGAAGTGTCTTCCTCAATATGATCCTTCTCTTAGCTTCAATGCAGATTCAAGCTCATCTTTTCGTTACTGGAAGATACGTGATTATGCATATGCTTATAGATCTAAGCTCACAACTCCATCTGTGGTTGGCTAGCTTTTCATCTTAATTATCTTTCTTTTTTTTAATATTTTGGCACATGTTAAAGAAACTTGTTGATGATTGCTAGGTGGCAGAAAAAATAATCTCAATCATTGAGGAGTTTAGGTATGACAAATCTCCAACACCGTTTTTGATTACCTTTGATGCTAATGACGTTAGAAAACAAGCTAAAGCTTCTACACAGAGGTTTGAAGAAGGTAACTTTGCAGACTCAGAGATCTATTGTATAGATATGTATTGATTATTGTTGAGTGTGAGATGTGTAGGACATCCAATATCAGTTTTAGATGGAGTTTTTGTAACAATCAAGGATGATATTGACTGTTTACCACATACCACAACCGGTAAGTATGTTTCATTTAAAAAAAATTACAGCTACAACAGAATTTTCATAGGATTTTGCATTTATAGGTGGAACAACATGGCTGCATGAAGCTCGTTCTGTGGAGAAAGATTCAGTGGTTGTTTCAAGACTTCGTAGTTGTGGTGCAATCTTACTTGGTAAGGCTAATATGCATGAGTTAGGCATGGGGACTTCAGGGAACAATTCAAATTATGGGTAAGTAACACAGAACAGAACACAAAACTTACTTGTGAACTGTTTTGTTAGTTCAATGTTTTTTTCTTGTAGAACAACAAGAAACCCACATGCACCTGAAAGGTACACAGGAGGATCTTCTTCAGGTTCAGCAGCCATTGTTGCAGCTGGACTATGTCCAGCTGCTCTAGGAACAGATGGTGGAGGTATCATCAAAGTTATGTTTAATTTGTTTGATCTTGCTTTGTATGCTTACTTGTGTCTGAAAATGCAGGTTCTGTTCGCATCCCTGCATCACTTTGTGGTGTAACAGGACTGAAAACAACATATGGCCGGACAGATATGACAGGGTAAGAGCTAATAGAATCAAGATTCTGAAAACAGAACAACCATCTGAACTTATGTGTATGGCTTTTCATCTCTACAGGTCATTATGTGCAGGTGGAACAGTGGAAGTTGTTAGTCCAGTTGCTTCATCCCTAGAAGATGCTCTCTTAGTGTAAGTTTTTTTTTCTTTTTTTTTATTAGCCTAGTGAATGACCATATTGTTTCAATCATTGACATCTTTGTAAAGCAGTCAACACATACATATATCATTTCAAATGTTTGATTTTCGGATAAACCTTGATATTTTTTTTTTATGCTAATCTGCCTTTGTATGTTTTTAAGGTATGCAGCAATCTTGGGGTCTTCATCTGCAGATAGACTTAACTTGAACCCGGTACATTTTCTTCCAATATATTCATTTGACCATAACAAATATTCTTGTAACATGTTTCTGTAATGACTTGGTCTTTGGAATGATTATGCAGACAACACCCTGTCTTCCCAAGTTAGTGTCTCAATATGGAGGCAATGCTATAGGATCTCTACGGCTAGGGCAATATACAAAGGTAATTTTCTGATGCAGATAGAATATTTAGAAAATATTCCAAATATATTAATTATTTTCTATCCATTCTAGTTAACTGAGTTGGATTTTGTTATTTCACTTGTATATATATATATAGTGCATTGTTTTTTTTTTATCAAATGCAGTGGTTTAATGATGTTCATTCAAGTGAAATCTCTGACAAATGTGAAGATATCCTTAAGCTTCTATCAAACAACGATGGTTGCCAAGTAAGTTGATCATTTAAATATGTTTCTCTATCAATTATGTAGTTTCATCTAAAATCTCTATATGGTACTAGGTAGTGGAAATAGTGGTTCCTGAACTAGAAGAGATGCGTGCAGCTCATGTTGTCTCTATAGGGTCTGCAACACTGTGTTCTATTACTCCTTATTGTGAGGCTGGGTATGTCTTTAACCTTTGTTCTTATTTCAGCAGCAGTAAAATATTCTCTCTTTGCAGGAAAAAAACAAAGTTATCTTATGATACTCGTACTAGCTTTGCGATCTTCAAGTCATTTTCTGCTTCAGATTATATTGCTGCTCAGTGTCTTAGGTAAATCAATAAACCTTTTAATTTTTATACAAACCAGTCTCTCTATGGTGGCTGCTTGCTTGTATTTGTTACAGGAGAAGGTTGATGGAGTATCACTTGGACATTTTCAAGAACGTTGATGTTATTGTGACACCTACATGTGGGTAAGCAAAAAAACATTCCATGAACAGAACATTTTACTTTCAAGGTCTTTTAATAAGTTTAGTTCTATATGAATTTTGGTGTGAACTGTTGTCTTGAACAAAACAGTATGACAGCTCCTCTGATACCCCCTGAAGCTGTGGAAAATGGAGAAACCAATTTTCAAGTGGCAGGTTTGTCAAACAAAACACTTTTTTCACTGTTGGTGTTACTGTATCTGTCTTATTCATGTGTAAACTAAATATATGCATGGGAATTTTCAGTTTCTGATAACAAAATTGCTTATTTTTCAGCTTATCTAATGCGGTTTGTTGTAGCTGGAAATCTCCTGGGCTTTCCGGCCATATCTGTCCCTGTAAGCAATGTTTTTTTTTTTTATCATTAGTAGTCTCTAAGTAGTACATACATGAACAGAAAGAACAACATGTTCTTACACTTCTCTTGCAATAATCATTTTATCTTTAAAATGAACATTATGGAAAAAGGTTGGGTATGATAAGGAAGGGATGCCAATAGGATTACAAATAATGGGAAGACCTTGGGCTGAAGCTACTGTTCTTTCTTTAGCTGCTGCTGTTGAGGTACACACATACACACTCTCTTTTTCTCATTCTCTATGTAATGGTGTCACTGAAACATTTGTTTTGTATATATTATGGTGTATCTCAGGAGCTGGCTCCAGTTACCAAGAAACCTGCTGTTTTTCATGACATTCTCAGTACAAACAGAATCCATACGTGAAAAGGCAAAGAGTTTCTCTCTGAATATCTGTGGTTACATTTTGATTCATCGTGTTTATTCTCAGGTTAACCAGAATGGTAGTTGTTTGCTGTAATTGGTGCAAATTTACTATAGCTTGATGAATAAATTGATACTTTCTAGAAATATATTGCGAGAAAAGTGGAGAATGAAAAGAAAATAAATAATTGGTGCAAAATTATAGCTTGATGAATAAATTGATATACTTTCTAGAAATAGATTGAAAGAAAAGTGGAGATTAATAGGAAATACGTAATTGGTGCAAATTTATAGTTTGATGAATAGATTGATATTTTCTCAGAATAGATAGAGAGAAAAGCTGAAATCAATAAAAAGAAGTTTTAAATTAACCATTAGTCACCTCAAATATAGTTCTGTTTTGACCTTCTAAACATCTATATTAACCAAGTTCTCTTAGGAAGCATATCCAATAAAAAAAAAACAAAAAAAAAAATAATAAGAATAAATATTTTCTTGTTTATATTAATTAAGTTTCTCTTAGAAAAAAATGGGAAGAATCTCATTAGCAGTAGGTTTAGTGTTACTTGTTGCATTAAGCAATGTACAGTATATAAAACACAAGTTCAAGCTCAAGCTCAAGCTCAAGCTCAAGCTCAAGGGAAGACGTTCTCATTACTCGATTATTTGGCTCTCTTTCCCAAAACGGGCAAAGAGTTTGCACCTTATAACGCTTCCAAAGGTTTGCTAGATTTTGTAGGTGTCTTGGAGGGAAAGTCTCCCACGACCGTAGAGTTCAAGAACTTCTTCACAAATCTCAAAGGTTACATAACGAGTTGCTTTCAACAGGCATCACCCGGATCAGGCAAATCTGACCAGCTCTTCACGGCTATTTCTGCATTGAAGGGTTCCCTAGCCGGACGATCAGTAAGTATTCATTAGTTATTAACAGTCATATTATCATAACCAACGATGAATTGTCATAGTGGATAAAAACCTTAGATAATCCAAAAAAGATTTAATATATCATTGGTTAAATCATACTCGTTCCACTAAAATAGATATTTTGGAAAAAGAATTTGTTTCACAAATGTAGAAGTTTTAGGTTTCCTATGCAGAAATTCTAAAAATTAAGAAAATTAACTGAAGTTATTGAATTACTATGGGTTAAAAGTTACTGATAATTGATAACTGTTAAAAATGATGAATTTATAATAGAAGATTTAATGTATTTTTTAATATGTGTAAAATACTTGAAATTTTATTTTTAAGGAATTGAGGTAGTAATTACCGTGAAACCTGTATAAATAAATTATGTTGGGACTACACCAAAATTATATTATTTTATAGAGATATTTAGTGTATATTAATTTTATTGAGTATTAATTTATAGAGGTTCTATTGTAGTTGCAGTTTCTAATAAAAAAATAGATTGTGTGTTTTGTGTGTACTTTTGTGACAGTTTGATTCATGGAGGTTAATCGAGGCCTTGGTTTCAATGGAGAAAGTTTCTACTGAGATGAAGAAAACCACTTCAAATGTAATGCCTAATCCACAATGGGAGAGGTTGTCCGGTTCCATGTTCGAATGGGTCGGAAGGATTGGTCTTTTTGTGAAGGCTGTCTCCTAGATAAATGGAAAACCAATCGATCTAGAACAATTTGATATTGATTATACCGACCCTACATATGCATCTCTTTCTAAACAATCTAGCGTTAGTCAATCAACATCACCGTTCTCGTTACCTGCCTATTTAAGAAACATTCCCAAAACGGGCAAAGATGTTGAGACATTCGCTTACAAAGGCATGCAAACCTTCTTACTTGACCTAGAAACTAGGTGTCTTGCAAACAAAGAGTTTAAGGAGTTCTTTGTTAAGCTGAATAATTACATGGCCAGCTTCAAGACGGTCTCACCTGATACGTATTCAATAGAGAGTAATGATATAACGACTCAAGCTATGCACCTCTTTTTAGCTTTGTCCCCATTAGATGGTACCAAAGCTGGATCATCAGTAAGTGTTCACTCTCTTAGACACTTTACTTGATGATTTAAAAGTCTTAACCACTAGACCAATTCCACGTTGGTTAGTTATAGATCATTATGTGAGCATTTTTTTGGTTTTTCTTTGGTGATAATAGGATCCGTTTAAGCTGGTTGATGGGTTGGTGACAATGGGAGATGCTTTGGTTGAGATGAAGAAGAGTGATCCGGGTGCGATAACGTTTGAACAAAGTAAGGAACTGACATCGGCTATGGTGAAATGGGGTCGAGCAGTAGGTGAATTCGTGAAGGCAGCTTCTTCGAAGAAAGGAGTAACTATGGATATATCATTTGAAAACGGTGGAAATGACCCCACAGGACAATCAGCAAAGAGTAAAGCTTAGTGTAACTCTTCAACCAAGGCGATTGAGACTTTTCATTGTTTTCTTTGTAATTATTATTATTCAAACAAGAAAAAATTACAGATTGTGAGAGATGATTTGAATGCAACAGATGTTTTCAAACATCTCGACCTAAAATGTTATAGGGCTAAGATTATAAAATTGTAAGTACATATTATTTTTCCAAGTGAGCTGTTTGTTGGTTTATGGTTGGAATAGGCTTGGCCAAAAACCCGGAACCGAGATCGGAACCTAAAAACTTGAATCCAAATCCGATCCAAGGTGTAAGAATATCTAAATAGATTCATTATTTCTACTAGTAAGTTACTTGTTTACCAGGTAACATCTCAGTTTTTGTTATTGATCCAAACAAGTAGAACAAATGAAATAGAGTTACTTTGCTAACGTAATATTCTATGGTACGGAACCTCAAACAACAAAGGTTTCGTGGTGTAGTTGGTTATCACGTCAGTCTAACACACTGAAGGTCTCCGGTTCGAACCCGGGCGAAGCCATTATTATTTTTTATTCACTGTGTTCATTGTGAATCTATGATTGGTTTATTCCCTACACGTCCTGATTTATTCCCTTTGTCAGATATATATATAGTTTTCTCGGTCTTACGTGCATAGACCGGTTCATAGTAGATGATGTGAGGAAACTCAAACCATTTTAGGTCTAGTAAGACCATTTTACTCTAAAACACACTCATATTTTGTTCCTGTTTCATCGACTCATGTAGTCTGGTATTGTCATTGTCGCATAAGAGACCACACGTTCACTGACACTTTACCCTTCTAACTCTGAACTCTGTAGAAATAAATATTAACTGTTGTAAGGTAGCTATTAGCTAAGCAGCGTGCAGCAAAGTCTCTGGAGTAAAGTTGATGGAGAGTTTATTTATTTACATCAAGAAAAGTAAGTGACAGAAAAAGTTAAACCTTGACAGGTAATTTCCCTTTTTTACTTGATTATGTTATTCTTACAATGTTTGTGCAACCTTATCTCATATATAGAAAGAAAAAAACATCACACTTACACACACACGTTTTAGACTAGAATTGGATTTTAATATCTTCTAAAATTGTCAAAAAATCTATTCTCATGATTTGACATCAACTTGAAGTTGCAACTGCACGTGTTAGTTAATTACCTCATTCTTAGAAATTGCAACTGTTGTTTTAACTTCCTAGAAACTTGAAAGTGATTCTTAATGGGACATCACTACTCAGACCTTAGCACTAGGTGTCGTGTTACAGTTTTCGACGCCAAAATCATATTGTAGCAGCATTGTACTTCTGTCTTATTATACAGTCATCAGGTTTTGGTGGTTACTTTTCCTTTTCCAGATATTTATCTTTTGTCCTTTTTACTTTTTGGAGTAAAACTATATGTTGGGATTTAGCAGATAAGAGAGAGTCTTGTCTCATGTTATATCTCCTTTTATTTTCATGTTGAGGGGAGGATTAGTATGATAAACTCGGATTTATGAAAGATAAGTGTTTACAATAATGTAATAATTAAGTCTTACCATGGAGTGGGAGTAGTCAAAGCTTTTGGATACTTGATGAGATAAAACAATAGAAATATGTTCAAACTTTTGGTAAACTTGTTTCAAAAAATAATATCCGAATCATATTCATATTACTTGCACTAAAAAGCTTCTATGTTGTTGGATACGACTCGATCAATATTTGCGATATCGGAGAAGACACCAAAGCTTTGTTGTTCCGGTTTCATCTAATTGTATATTTTTAGAGTGTATGAATTTGAACAGTAATTATGTAATAATTAAAGAAGACTAATTGTTTGAAGACTAAAACGGCGCTTACTTTATCTTCACAAAGAACCTCTCAATTTGGAAAAAAAAAAAATTTGTCACAAACTTACAATAAAATGACTTTTTCTTTAACTTCCAAAACATCTCTATCGCAATTTGATTCTTTAAGGAGAAGTAAAGAAACGATGTCATGCTAAAGTTTGAAGAAGAAATTTAAGATAAGAACGAAGGTATTTTGCAAATAGTGATGATGTAAATAGATAGAACACTGGAAGATGTGGGCATGTGAATATAGAGGCTTGGACGAGTTTGACTTTGACCTTTGCCTAACTTCCATTTGTGTGATGGTTACGTCTACTGCACACAACAATTAGCTGAAATTATATCCAATCTTCCCTTCATCTCATCTACTATTAATTAAAAGTTTAATCTAATAATTTTTAATAATTAGAATCGCAAAGATTAATTTGATTCATTGCTTACCAAGTTCACAGCATTTCTCCATTATTAACACCACGTAGTCCATGTTAATCTTTTTGTTTGTTAAAGAATGTTAATCGAAGACATTAACACACCTTTCTTATCTATAATAATAAAGTTCACCTATCTGCCCCCACAGTCAGCCACGTCACTTTTTTTGATGTGGGGGTTTAAGGACACGTGTCAAGTTTTGAATGGCCAATATTTTTTTTTCATACCAAACAATTGAATGTACTATTGGGCCTCTCGAACAATTCGTGACCCAACTCAAACGATTGCTAAACCATACCAAACAATTGTATGTACTTTTGTCTCTTGCAAATTCTGCCACGTATTTAGTCTAACAACCGGTCAGAGTTTCGACTCAAGTAATGAGTCTAGAATTGGGTCACATAAGAATTAAGAAACTCGGCCCAATATCACAGATGAACACCATAGCCCACTAAAGAAAATCATCTTCTGCGGCTGGTTTAAAACACCGTTGGAGTCGCCTCCGCATAACATCTCCTGTTATTCCAACCATCACGGAGAACATCTAACTCCGACCGCCGTTGGAGGCCGCCGTCTGTGACTAATTGATTGAAGTTGTTTCACTGGCAATGAAACCCGGCACCGTTACGTAAGTCGACCGCATTGAAGCTTCATCATTAAGACTCACATTAACACCAATTCTCCACTCCTCCCACGATGTCTCATTCAGTACATGGCCTCATTAATCCCATTGTGTGAATTCAACTATAAATATGTGAGTTTCCTTTTCATAATATTCATCAGTTCTTCGTCTTACAGATATTTAGGGTTTTGTTTTATGTTGTGTAGGTATGACTGCAGATGATCTTTATCCCCTATTCGCAAAGTATGGAAAGGTTGTGGAATCTTTATTCCCAGAAATTGAAGGTTAGTGATAAACTATGGTCGCATGTCTTTGTAATTGAATCAGTTGTTGTTTCTCTTCTTTGATGCTTAGTGTTTTGTCGTTTTAAGACTGGTGATTCGCATGGTTTTGAATTGTTCGCTTTAAGTTGAAACATGAAGCACACAAAGCAGTGGAAAGGCTTGATGGTAAGATCTTATATCAGTTTTTTGCACATGATCATTGTTTCATGAAGAGTTGTTAAGCTTTTAGTTTTAAGTTTCAGTGTTTGATTCTTACACTTAAAACCAACTTTTGTGATGAGATCTTTTGTTATCGTTTCATGTTTATGCTATAATATTCGTTTAATCCAGAACGCGATTTACTGTTATTTCTAATTATTCAATATGAGCATGAATATAGCTGGAGTTAAGTTCCATGAAATTATCATTTCTCTTTGAAAAACTGGCTCCGTGTCTCACATTGGCTTTGTTGGTTTTCTCAGGGCTGTGTTTGGAATGACTCGAGAGAGCAAAACCATGGAGCATTAAGGATCAGATTGATATGGGGATAAAATGAGCTTAATGTCACTCCCTTATTGTTCACCATCCTCAAGATGATTCTAAGAAAGGAAGTTTCAAGCTCAATGACGATGATAATCAATGGAAGTCTAAAAAACCAAGAGCGGAGAAAGAAAGAGTTGGTTCTTCAGATATCAGTTTCCAAGATTCAACTTCTTTGTCTGATAGTGTCGACTCAGATATGAAAGACATGATTTGTCCAAAAAAAAACATGATATACACAACGGCTGCGTTTAGACCATTGAATCACTACATTGGTGGAGGTAATGGCCAGATGCACTTTATGAAGACAATAATAACTTTTTACGTTTCAATTTCCAACCCAGTAATTTATTTGGAGCTGTTAGTGTTTGCTTTTTCTAAGTCTAGAACTTTGGTTTTAGTCGTCTGTTAACTCAAGTCATTCTCAACGATTTACACATTTTAACTTCGGTATTCCAAGCTATTATATTGATATTCAAAAGTTGGAGCATCTTTACAATGATAATTTGGCTGTTATATCAATAATTTAAAACATATGATTTAACATGCTTCTTAAGGTTACCTCTCAGGGAAAAGTAGCATCTTCATATGCCAGTATGCCAGTCGAGCATCTCTAAACCCGGCAAGCTCAACAATGTTGGTGAGGCATTAAGAATTATTCTACACAAAATTTCATATGCATTTTGTCAACCATACTAAAACTATAATATAACTTGACCATATTATCAAAATAAAATTGCGTAAAGGTCACCGTTACATCATCACTCCCTTCACTACAATCCATAGCAATACAAATTAAACCTTACGCACTGACGCCTCCCACTCACAGGAATTACACACACTACTAACCTTCAGAAGGAAACACATATCAACACTGATGTCAAACAGAGACACTCAACATAAACATGAACCCCGCGCGAAGCGCGGGCACACACCTAGTTTTGAATATTTCTTTAGATCCTAGTAGTTTTTTTTTTGTTTCTTTGCGTGTGTGGACTCTTATCTATGCAATCAATATATTGTAAAACTATTATTGCCGACTGTTACTTTACTATTCATATGTTTTTATGCAATTAATATTAAAACAAGAAATAGATATATGATAAATGTTCTAGTATGATGGAATTATAAAAATGTATTGATTGGTAGTTAGTGAGGACAAACTAATTTAGAAAAAAAAAAGAGAGACAAAGATCTATTGATCACGCGTGTTGCATGGATATGTGGTGCGTAAGAACACCTACAATAAAGATTCTCAATATATATTAATTTTAGTATTTAGTTTTGGGTTTTTAATTTTATGAAAAAAATCTATCTAAAAATTTTACATAAAAATATTTTATTGTGTTTTCCGTAAAATTAAGAAGTTCAAATTTAAATATTAATATATATATATATATATATTGAGAATTTCTAACACTAGATATTTCCATTGGGATGTTCTAAGCATAAGCAATAGATCATTCAAAAGTCTATTTATTAATAATAATAAAATAAAAATATTAAGTTCACAGTTTTATTACTAATGAAAATATATTAAATTTTTAAGACCTTGGTGAAATCTGAAGCAAGGTTGAGTAGGGCAGCCAATTTATTAGGGTTGCCTCCTGCTACGCCCTCATTTTTTAAAATTCATCTGATGAATTGCTTTAGTAAGTTTTAGAAGATCATAACAGTATAAAAGTAATTCGAAGTATAATTAATAATAAGCCGATTATTTAAAGCTGATAAATAACATATAGTTTCAAGTAAAAAAAAGAGAGCAGTGGTCCAAATAAGGAGAAAAATCAGTTGAACTCTAACAAATCTTTTGGGCAGTCTTTGAGTTTGTGTGGATCTCAATTCAATAACAAAAGCCACTGATTGCTACTCGAGGGGGGCTGCATATGAGAAAGATTGATAACTTTTAAAGTTTTCTTCATACATAATTAAATAATTATTTTGTTAATTTTAATCATTATTTATTAAAGGAAAAAGTATTTATTAATCCATATTTTTATCTAAATTTAAGTGTTGTTTTGCAAACTAAAAGTTCGCATGTCAAGAGAATTGTATTTGTATCCAAATTCAATACTTGTATTATTATAGACAACCGAAAATAATAAAATAGGATTGAGTGTGAAATACTAATGGGAGAGAGGAGGATATTGAGTACAAATAAAGAGCAAATGTGGGCACCATAATCCTATGGCTGACGACCAAACCCATTTACATGTGCGCCACGTAGACTATTGTGGATGTATGATCTCAGCATGAAGTGTCATCATCACTCGAGCTCCTCGACCTTCAATGCAATAGCCATTATTTTGGTTTATAGCTAAGTTTTGTCGTTGGCGTAAACTGTGGGCTTCATTAATAAAATACTAGACGGGTCGTTAAAACGTAGATGAAAATCCCTGAACAGTGAGCACTATGATTGACATTTGCTGGCTGGTGATTTACAAATTGAAAACATGAAGTACATACCAATTTTCTCTACTATATACTTTTGATTTGTTTTATTTAACTATAACTTTTATTTGGTCATATACTTCTCGCGAATGAATATGATTCAACATTAAATATCGTTGTAAAATATAGAAATAGAAAGAAGAAATAAACCGGGCTTCGTAGCCTGGTGGTAAAGGAACCTCGGCTGAGGTGCCCGCCACCCGACTTCGAACCCCGGCCACCACATAATTTACATGCGGAGTTGGTGTGGCGCTTCAGACCACTTAGCGTAACCAGGGGCTCTTAAGTGGACGCTTAAAAATCCTGTTATGGCATGGGCTTAGGCCCGGTGGGCTAGTCGATCACGCTTTGTGGTCGGATACTGGGTTATCAAAAAAAAAAAAAAGAAATAAGAATTGGATAAGAATATTCTTCATAGTGGCCAAGAAGATACCCTTTTGCGTGGAAGTATCCAACGATGCACAACTCTTGTTGTCCACCCGCCTCTTTCTCCTTTTTAGTCATTAAAATATGTAAAATATTAAGTTATGAATTCCAGATGTGTAATCCTTTGTTCAGTCTTTTTTTCAGCGATTCAGTCTCATTTTTCCATATTGAAAATATTCAAATATTTGACAACTTACCAAGTCTCTGCTGCGTTATGGAGAATGCCGTCTAACAGCGTCAGCAAGTTGGAGAACAGGTCCGAATCTAAAAAAAAATTCATAATAATTATATAAACTACAATTTTAAATTCTAAATTTTTAGATATACTATTAAATTTAGAGTTAATAATTTCAAGATAGATAAATATATAGGGTTATAAATTTTTAAAACTACTCCATTATATCGGTAAATATGCAGTTAATATTTTTTTGAACATGGTTCATAAATAATTTATGACGGTCTAGTTATGGAATTGTATATTTGTAATTTGTATATGCGTAATTACTAGAAGGCATATCAGCTATGGAAACACGAAGTTTTCTTTTAGGAATAAATTAAAAAGAAAAAGTAGAAAGAGGAAAAATATATACAGCAGCCGAAATTCTAAGCCGACGACTTCTCTGAAAATTAGCTTTCAAATGCCCCATTTGACATCGATTACTCATATCTTTTTTTAGTTCCCTTGCACTTACTCACTACGTACCATCATTCTCTTTTGTTGTTATTCCTTTAATCATTTTTATTTAAGTATTTTAGAATAGTATAAATCAATGGAGTACTGTTATATATATATGATATACACAAATGTATATGAATTCCCTATTCCACCTTCTCCTTGGTCTTCTTTTTGTATCTCCTATATATACCTCAATTTCGTTAACACACTTCACCTGGTTCCACATCATCTTCTTTATAATATCTACTCTCCCCATATTTAACATTTTTCTACACACACGCAACCACATCTATGTGTATGTACATGTGAACTATTACTATCAAAACATCGTTATCAATGAACCTACCACCGGGATTCAGGTTTTCTCCAACGGATGAAGAGCTCGTCGTCCACTTCCTCCACCGCAAAGCTTCACTCTTGCCTTGTCATCCTGACGTCATTCCCGACCTCGATCTTTACTCATACGACCCTTGGGACCTTCCCGGTATATACACCCACATATCTCTCTACATATACGTTTCATGCAGCATATATGTTCATATCTGATTCTTAATTATATAAATGCGTGGATGTGAGGGTGTAGTTCTTAAGTTATGTATAGAGTTGACAATATATTGTGTCTATAATCAAGTTAAAAGACAGAGATTGATGTTGTCACCAACTTTAAGTAACTCATATCTCGCTTTTTTAGCAGTACACTTTTCTTTGGTTGCTCTTTTTGAGGATTGTTTTGTTTCCAAAATCTTACCATATACAAAAACACTAATAATGCCAATCTGTACCTAATAAATTTTTTTTTTTTGGTCGAATAAATTTTCTTTTTATTCGCTTGGAAGTAATACTTTTTATTGGTGAAGCATAATAAGTATTGCTTTCTTCATAGTCATACGTACATGTGCACATATATCAATCATTCGATCTCATGATACACACACAATCAATCATATACAGATATCACACACACACAAACATGTACGTAGACTACATATAATCAAACACACATGCTATTGAAATTTTATCTTACCATATAATATATCTATCCATATAGTTTGGTGATGGACCATAAAGTTAAGCAGATATACGGTAGAAGTAAATCCATAGTTTCTCACCATAACACGATTTAAGCCTTTGGATAGCAAAACAAAAGTTTTTCCAATTCGAGACTATATAGTATTTGTTAATGAATTAAACTAATTTGCTTATGTATAATTATAGGGAAAGCATTACAAGAAGGGAGGCAATGGTACTTCTATAGTAGAAAGACACAAGAAAGAGTGACAAGCAATGGGTATTGGGGATCACTAGGAATAGACGAGCCAATCTTCACAAGCTTTACACACAAGAAAGTGGGCATCAAAAAGTATCTAACTTTCTATCACGTAGATTCTCAGACTAACTGGGTCATGCAAGAATATTCCCTCCCAGATTCCTCTAGTCGATCTTCTAAGAGATCAAACCGTGGTTCTACACATAAACCCGTAAGTACCCATTTTGTTTCAAGTCTAAAGTTATTAAATCTTCAACTTAAAATTTACGTTTTAATTGTTATTCAAAAAATAAGAAAAATAAAGTTGACATTTTCTAAAACCAAAATTACAATTTGACCTCCACGTACGTTCGTGGCTTGAATTGTTTGTGTGCAGGATTATAGCAAGTGGGTGATATGTAGAGTGTATGAACAAAACTGCAGCGAAGAAGAGGATGATGATGGGCCAGAACTCTCATGTTTGGATGAAGTGTTCTTGTCTTTAGATGATCTCGACGAAGTAAGCGTACCGTAATAAAGACAGAACAACCCAAAAAGAAAAGATTTAGTGGGAAAATATTTTAAACATATCAAAAAAGGATACGGATAATGACATCATTCTTACAAGTTGTATGTGGTAATATTAATCATCTCCAATTTGCAAGCAAACAGACGCAAAAAAAAAAGAAAAAAAAAAAGAGAAGAAGCTATGAGCCCAAAATATATCTCTTTCATACTGAATTATTTATGTTTAAACTATTTTAAAACTAAACAAACTGAACTCTAGTTAAACCTCGAGCCCAAATTTTTGTGTATATATTATAAATAGTTATCCATACAACAATCACAAATTATAAGCCAACGAAACAATATAATAAAGATAATAGGTTTATGCCCAATTCAATCATTACCCTATAATTATTGGTTAATGTAGGTTTCCCAATAGACTTGTAAATAAAATATACCTGTTCTTTTTGCCAAATATACCTAAGGTTAGGAGGAAAACCACATGTACAGGCTTGGGCGTTCGGGTACCCATTGGCGTTCAAATCGGGTTTTGGGATTTCAGTTCTTTATTATACCACCTCATAGGTTCCATTCTAGTAAATTTGTAATTACGGGTCAGGTTCGAATATAACACATCGGGTTCGGGTCGATTTTGTATCACATCACAGAACCCATAAAGTAACCATATATCATTCGGATTTGGGTTATATCGGATCGGTTCAGATATACCCGAAGTAAAATCTAAAATTTTAAAGGAAAACATAAGAAATATGTACTTATTTATATATAATGAAATATTTAAGATACTTATTTAAATTTTAAATACTTATGGTTCGATACCATATCTAAATAAATATGAAAGTTAATATTTGAAGTATATATTTATATTTAATATAATTATATTGTGTATTAGTTTGGACATTCAGATCGATTTCTTCAGATATATTTTCGGATTTTTTGGGTTTTTTGTAGATTATCCATTCGGATTCAGTTAATAATACTTGAGGTTCGGATATGTTTCATATCATCTTACAAGACCCATTCTGGTATTTTTTATATTTCAGATCGGATTCAGATCGGATTTTTCAGTTCAGGTTCGGTTCAGATTACTGATTTTATGCCCATGCCTATGTACTAGTCTGGGATAAAACTGCAGCTTACTTCTCATTCCTTGGACATTATTAACTACAATACATTTTATTGGTAGAAACGGAGTAGAGTTTTGACTGACAAGATCCAACCCATTTGAACGTTTTTATATAAGAAATGAAAAATAATGATTATGTTACCACTGGCTGCATGCAAATGGGAATTCAAAAAAAAAACCTCCATGTTGGTGCATATTAATCATGGGGAAAGGCTAATAGTGTGTTTGAAAAGTTATAGAGACCACACGAAAAAACAACCAATCCATACCTAACATATCGAACTTTGTTCAATTCATATCCGATTTATATGATCATGCAAAAATATACATGTATTTTTTGAAAATTTCAAATAATAGACCTATTGTTTTTTTTTAAAAAAAATCATATCCATTCGCCACATCAGTTGATATGTCACCGATGAGGATATTATATGTATAATATTGTTAAAATAAATAAAATAAAATAGCTGTTTTAAGAAAATATTCTTTTTAAAAATATGTAAAATATTCTTTTTAAAAATATGTAAACTTTTATAATTCTTGACAGCTTAGAACTATTGTTTATTAAATTTAATAAAACCTAATGCAATAACAAAATTTTAATCTTATATATAAGAGATATATTTTTTATAATGGTTCGATCATATCCCAATATCATCCTTATAAGAGTTGTATATGTGTTGTAATGATAAATTCAATGTTAATGTTGCATTTGTGCTACTCTTGATTAAGCTTGGTTATGTTGTTTGCATTTTAAAAGTTTAGGTTAAAGTATCATAAATTAAATCTCTTAACACAAAATTATTCTCATGATTAGATAACAGATTTAAAAGTTTTTATACAAGCAAACAACCAAGATTAATATAAGAGTAATTGATAGAATCAGAACATTATAACAAATAAATTTCTTATAGAAAATTATAATTTTATTATTTAATTAAATTTTCTTACTATATAATAAAAATTTATAACGTTTACATTAAATCTAATCAAAAAATTATTAACGTTTACATTTCCTCAAAATATATTTTTATAAAATAGCTATTTTTTAGGCCAGAATTAAAAAATACAAAATTTATGTAAGCATGTTCTGTTGAAGTACATATTTTTTCAGGCATGACCTCTACATTTTATATACTACCCTGACCGGTTTAGGGTAGTATGATGGTGTTTTGTTATATATAAGAATTTGGCAATCGAGAGCCTTTTGCTCCAAGTTATAGTACTCTCTCTATAGATCTTTGATGGGTTTTAGTAGTTAGTTGTCTTGTGTCGCCGAGCGAAGCAACATTGTCTTTCCATATCTATTATATAATTTCATTTTCTATTTTTTGGTGATTGCTTAGCACTGACTCATGTATGATGCAAGCACTATACACACGTATTAATAATAAGGAACAATCTGCTGGGTTAAATCATTTTAAGTTTTAGGGATGGTTATGGCAATTTCATTGGGTTCTGCTGGGTTAAATATTCATAATCACAAAACCAGATAATTTCAGTGGTTTAGCAAACCATGCACATTAGTACATATGAGCTTTCTAACCAAAAAAGTTTTCTCTAATTAGTCTAACCCAATTTGATTGCAAATATCAGTATCAATCTGATTCACTTAGACGGCTAAAAAAGAACGTTAGTTGGATTACGCATTTGATTGACTTGAAGCTTAGGATTAATGCAGAAAAGCAAATCAAACATAACAAGCATCCATTTGAACAAATAAATAACAACACTTCTTATACTACATTGCAAAAATTCCAAATTAATAATAAAATAAACAAGTAGCTATTGTTTGTTTTGGTTTCTTGTCTCTCAGTGTTTTTTGAAAAACAAAAACCGAGAACCATTTTTTTTTTAAAAAACAACACCTCAATATTACCAAATTTAGACAACCAGTTTTGATCAAAAAGTTTTAAAAGAGGAAAACTTGGAAAAATTCGGAGATCAACTAGGAAATTAGTTAAACATAATGTGAACACAAAAACAAATATAATACATCTAACGATCAACCTGACATGATACCAATTACCATGTTTGATTAGTTTCACACTATGTAATTACGCTTTCGTAAATCAGTTATAGAGTAATGTAAAAACCAAGCGAGTTTCGGCTCCAATACAGACTCAGGTTCGATTCCCGCTGGTCACTGAAGATAAAATTTAAAATCTGGACTCTTCGAGCGTCTGGTGACCGGCGTACTCTGACCGATACAGACATTCGCCACACTCGCCGCTAGTCTGGATCCAAGGTGGTGGGTTGATGCCAAGATACGGTACACCTAATGATATCTAACGATAAAAGAATATGACGCAAGTAGAATTTTGACCGTTAAGTTTCATATAAAGTTTTTTCCATAGATATTTGAATAACACTTCTCTCGGCGTCTCCCTCTCGCTCTCCGGCTCTTTACCCTGCCTGGGCACGCCCACTCCCGAGCGACCAACTCACAGCCACTCTCGCCCACCACCCGGAGGGACCCGGAGCGACCGGAGCCGGCTCCGGGCGGGCTCCCCCGGGCTCCGCCGCGCTCCCGCTCCCCCGGAGAGCCGCGCTCCGGAGCCGCGCTCCCCCGGAGCCAGAGCCGCGCTCCCCCAGAGCCACCCACGAGCCACGCGGGCTCCCCCGGAGCCATAGCCACGAGCCCGCTCCGGGGGAGCCAGAGCCGCGCGCTCCCCCGGAGCCAGGAGCCGCGGAGCCGCGCTCCCGCGGAGCCGCGCTCCCGCGGAGCCGCGCTCCCGCGGAGCCGCGCTCCCGCGGAGCCGCGCTCCCCCGGAGCCGCGCTCCCCCGCGAGCTCTGGCTCCAGGGCCGCGCTCCCCCGCGAGCCCTCCGGAGCCGCGCTCCCCCGCGAGCTCTGGCTCCAGGGCGCGGCTCCCCCCGGCTCCAGGGCCGCGCTCCCCAGCGAGCTCGCGGCCCCCGGCTCCGCTCCCCGCTCCCCGGAGCCCCCCGGAGCCGCCCGGAGCCGCCCGGAGCCGCCCGGAGCCGCCCGGAGCCGCCCGGAGCCGCCCGGAGCCGCCCGGAGCCGCCCGGAGCCGCCCGGAGCCGCCCGGAGCCGCCCGGAGCCGCCCGGAGCCGCCCGGAGCCGCCCGGAGCCGCCCGGAGCCGCCCGGAGCCGCCCGGAGCCGCCCGGAGCCGCCCGGAGCC
>CAKOAT010203599.1:4110-50114 GCA_932364175.1 Eruca vesicaria subsp. sativa
TTGCTCGCGCGTTCTTCCCGGATGAGGACGCCACTTACGGCCGTTATTGACACTACGATGTCGAGGAATAGTGGTTCTCCTTCTACTGGTTTCGCGAGTACTGGCGGAGTAGCTAAGTAATGTTTTAGCTGTTGGAAATCTTTCTCGCATTCCTCGGACAACTCGAATTTCTTGTCTTCCTTCAAAGTATCGTAGAAAGCAAGAAATTTATCCGTTGATCGTGAGATGAAGCGGTTAAGTGCCGCGACTCTTCCGGTCAGTCTTTGTACTTCCCACGTCGTCCTGGGGGACACCATTTCCATTAGCGCTGTGATTTGTTTCAGGTCGGCCTCAATTCCTGGGTAGGTGACGAGGTATCCCAATAATTCTCCAGACGCGACAGAAAACCGGCAGTTGGCGGGATTTAGCTTCTTGTTGTGCAAATTGAGCCTCTCGAAACATTCTTGGAGGTGCGCGACATGATCTTGCTCTTTGAGCGATTTCACGAGCATATCGTTGATGTACACTTCCATCGATTTTCCGAGTTGTTTAGAGAACATGCGATTGACGAGTCGTTGATAAGTCACGCCGCCATTCTTAAGGCCGAACGACATTACTTTATAAAAGTAAGTTCCGAGATCGGCTATTATTGCAATTTTCTCTCGATCGTCAGGGTTCACCATGATCTGATTGTACCCGGAAAAAGCGTCCATAAAAGATAAGAGTTTGTTTCCTTCCATTGACACAACCAAGCGGTCAATATGCGGCAGTGGATAGCTATCTTTAGGACACACTTTATTTAGGTCAGTGAAATCGACGTAGACTCGCTACTTCCCGTTCTTTTTCTAGACAACGACAGCATTGTTGAGGGAAGACGGCTTCTTTTTCTTTTTGGAGGAAGCATCAGCCGAAGGACTTCTTCGTTTTAAATCCACGGGATAGCAGCCCTATTAATGGGTGAAAGATTTGATTTAGAAATGAAAGAGTTCGTTTATAAATAAGGAAAAAATGAGACGAGACGGCGTCACTCGATGAGTTAGCCGGAAAAAGTGCAAGTTTGAAAAGGTACAGAGTGTAAAACCCTAGTTCTAGCCGCCTTGTAAGTCAGTGTTCCATTTCAAGAACCCTTCCTTGTTGCCTCCTATTTCCCTTTTATAGTGGTTTTTCCTCACCCTAGATGACCTAAGTCAGTTTCTCTTTGAAGGCCTCTCGTTAATGGGCTTCTTGTTCGGCCCAGTAGTGTGGATCATTTAGCCGACTGCTCTTAGTCGCTTAGTCTTTGAGGCGACTAGACTTGAGCCGACCGAAGCGGTCTCGAGCCGAGCTGATATGTGATCAGATAGTGGAGCTGACTTAGGTTGTTTCTAAATGGGCTGAGCCTGCTATCTGATGGGCCTTATGGGAGGGAGTAATGCACCTCCTACAGTAAGTCCCTCAAGTCTGTTGCTGAGTTATACGGTAAGTCAGAACGGATTTTTTAGATTGGGTCCATCAGATAGCAGGTTGAGTTGTCCGTTTGGCACACATCAAGGTAGAAACTCGGCGATCGCTCCGGGCGCGATCTGGAGAACGCAAAGAAATCAGTTCAGGTACGGTCGCCGAGTACTCGACGATCTGTTCTGAAAGGCTGCGTAAGTGTTTGCTCATCGATCAGTCCTGATGCGTTAGTCCAATTGTTTGCTCGTCGATCCCTTGATACATTAGTCAAGTCGTTTACTAGTCGATCTGTCACGATGTGTCAGTCAAGTTGTTTGCTTGTCGATCCGTCTCGTTGCGGTAGTCAAGTTGTTTGATCGTCGATCTGTCTCAATGCGTAAGTCAAGTTGTTTGCTCATTGATCAGTCTCGATGCGTTAGTCAAGTTGTTTGCTCATCGATCTGTCTCAATGCGTTAGTCAAGTCGTTTGCTTGTCGATCCGTCTCGATGCGTTAGTTAAGTCGTTTGCTCGACGAACGAAGGAAATTCTGACGTTGCGGGAATGTGAACAGTCGCGTGGGAGTGGGCATCTTAGAGGATTTCGTCCCATTAAAATGCGAAGGGTCGCAGCGAATTAAGGCCAAACTAGGCTTTAATAGACCTAATTATGGCTCCTGGAGTCGCGCCTATTCATCCTTATATATAATCCTCCTCTCTTTATTCTCTTTATTTTCTCCGCAGCCACATGTATCTTCTCTCTCCCTTCTCTCTACTTTCTCTCTTGATATATGGTGTTTTTAGCATATTCTAACAATGTTTTCTAAAGTGTTTATCGAGTCTTTTTTAGTCCTTTTTAAGTCATTACAGGTATGAAATTGCTTTGGATGGAAGATGGACCAGTTGGAGAAAAAGAGTGCAATTTGGGAATTTTCACGCGGAACAGTCTCGCGGAACAGCTGTTCCTGCGGCAGCGATTTTTAAGGAAAATACAACATATTTCGGGATTTGCCCTAATTCTCCTATTTTTCTCTCGCAGCCGCCAGCAGCCTCCATATATCTTCTTTTCCTATTTTCTACATTAGACTACGCTACTTTTTACAGAGAAACAACTCTAGAGCTTTTGGATTATTGTGGTTTCATACTTTGTAACCTTGAGGGGGAAGAATCTCTACAGCCTTTGGAGAAGATTTCTGAACCCTCTTGCTTACTATTTATTGATTCAGACAAGTTTTCTTCATCTCTAATCTCTGTGTTTTCTCTGTTCATGGCTGAGTAGTCAGCTTGCTTAGTCTAGGGTGCTAGGAGATCATAGACTCATGAGCTAAACACAAATAAGGATTTCTGTTTTGATTGTCTCCATTCATTGTTGAACTTACTGCCTGCATTAAACTAGCTACTTAGTGCCTGATTCTAGGTTTATTCTATTCATCAAAAGCGTTTTAGGTTGTTAGAAATAACTTGAATGGGCAATTTGTCCCTAACCAGCGAAAGTAGATGTTAGGGCAAATTGTGAACTTATCGAATCTGGTCTTAATGTTTATCATCTTTCTCTGATTCAAACGAAAGTTTAGATATTAGGAATGCATGATAAAAGGATGGATACCACGAGAGTGGATCAATCTTGTCTTGTTGTTCGAGTTTAAGACTTGCTGCGATTTGTTCCTTGAATAGATGTTTGGTTCATGCTCATTGATTTCCGATCATTCACCTTAGACTTAGCTCTTTTATCATCTGAAAACCCAACCAAAATCATTCTCTTTTACTTGCTTGTTTTATTTTCTTAATTTAAAAAACCAGATTGTTTTAGCTTAATATTGATCCTATAAAAATAAAGTGTATTATTTGGTCTCTGTGGATTCGATCCCCAAGTACTACATTGAACCTCTTATTTGAGAGAGTAGCTTGAAGGTTAATTTGAGCATATCATCTCTCTAGCCTGTTGTAGAATTATATAGATTTCGTCGGTAAGATGTGTCCGCGAAGAAGGTTGACTCGATAAGAGAAGGGAAAGGGGATCGCGACGGCGTCGAGACCCGCTAGAGACAAGATGACTAACAAACCTTTAGAGGATTTTGACCAAGTGCATCAAAACGCGTTGACGGACGTGGCGGGTCTTAGCTTGTCACAAAGACATCTTTTCGTTGATGGGAAGAGAAAACGCAGAGGTGAAGACGGTAGAAATGCTGCCGCTGAAATATTGAAAGATCCTTGAGAGAGTCAATCCAAACCAACGCAACCTAGACCGAGACGGACAAGCTCTAATCGATATCATTTCGTTCGATTTAGATTCATTGGTGCGATACGAGCAAGGAAGAAGCTCTTCCCCTGGTCCTTACTCGCTATCTTGGGCGAGGGGTTTTCGAGCGAGAGTCTGCAGTTCCTCGGGCGTCATTGCGCCCCCTAATATTGAAGGGCATTCATAGAAGAATACGCGGGCAACGGAGTCGACCGTCGAGACTGTGGAAGATTTTCTCATCGCCTGCGATGCCGTCAGCGTAGCATATCTGATTCCGAGCAAAGAGCAACGTCCCTGGCCGCCTCCAGTCGTGTATTAGTGCATTTACCAGTTCTACTTCGAGGATAACACTAAACTATGGTTCCCGACCTCTAGTCTGATAACATCTTATGTCTCTCGTTGTGATTTGGCTATTAGTCAGATGGTGAATGGAGTATACCGCACGGCGGTCCCGTTGATGGTGATGGCGCCGATATTGATATATCTTTATATTGTCGGGCATTCGAGGAGTTGACGGTCCATAACACCTTTGGACCATGGCCACATCTCGGTTAAAATGAGAATGAACTATAACATAATAACTGGTCACCCAATCAAAACTCCGCACTGGCAGCGATATTACTTTTTTATCAAATTTGATAAATACTCTTTGTCGAGCCGCCGGGCGAGGAGTTCTGAACTTATTGGAATTAGCGTACCGGTAGATAGGCTCTCTTAATCCTTGGTTGTTATGTGTAATCTGACAATTTTTTTTTGTCTCGTGCAGTTAATCACCCGTATTTCTCGGGCGTTCCAGACAAGTTTTTCTCCAACGCGTGGGCTTTGGTCGAACTCGGCCATCAGAGGTGGCCTAATATAAGTGAATAGAGGATACGTTGTGCTTTGAATCGTGTTGATCGGGGTAAGAAATTTTGCACCTCGTCTCGTTACTCGCTTTTCGAGCGACTTCTTACTTTTAATAATATGTGCAGGCGATTGGGATTCAAGGCTTCCGTATCAAGATCAAAAGAGCAAGAAGTAGTTGAATCTTTTTTTGAGATCTAGTGAAACTAGGCGCTTATAATGAAACAGTTGCCAGACCTTTCTTTGGTTATCGAAGCTAGGCGCGAGGGCCTTTCTCGAGTGACTGGGTTGATTAATATGATCGATGGTTTCAGTCATCATGGAGTGGAGCCATCCAATCACGCCGTTCAATCTTCTGTCGGGGATACTGGCGCCAAGACGCCTGACCTTGCGAGCAAAGGCCGGAAGAGGTCACGGGTCGATGACTCTGGAGGTCAAGCGGATGACCTCAAAGCGGTCGAAGGCAATCAACCTACTGATCTCCCTGTCAAGAAGAAGAAGAAAAAGAAGAAGAGTACAAAATCTGCCAAGGCTTCTTCCGGAGCAGGGAACATCCCGCATCTTAGGGATGAATCTATGGGTGATCCATTGTGATAACCCGCCCATTAGTATAAAATGGTCGAGAGCAATTGGTCGAGAATATTGGTCGAGGATCCACTTGGTGGTCGAGTCGCAGACGATAAGGGTCGATCGAGAGTTTCAAGTTTGACATGGTTGAAGAATGGATCGTGATTGAACAATGAGGCGATATAAGCTGCTCTACCGTGTTATACAAAGTGTTAGATTGATCAGACGGCTGTTTTGGAAGCACGATGGGTTTGAAGCACGACGGTTCTGAAGCTCGACGTTTCTTAGTCACGAAGTAATCTGCAAAACTTCGTAACTCTCAGTATTATATTACTCGGAGACATAATCTCAGGAGCAGGACAGGAAGTAAGCAGGACGGGAAGCAAGCACGACGGGATCGAAGCATGACGGGAAAGCCCCAGGTTGGGCGAAAACCCAAATTTCGATATCACGGGATTTTTTGAGGAAGCCGGAGGCTCGGGAAATATTTTTCATCAATGTCAAGAATTATTTGGAGTCTATCAAGATTATTTAGAGCATGAGAACGGGAGCGAAAAAATATTCGGGATTGATTACGGGTTGAAGAAATGCCGCGAGGACCGGAATCGGACGAATGGACCGAGAAGCTCGAGGTGGCTAGATCTAGGGGATCAGAACGTGGTGTCAACAGTCTAGCAAGCTCAGTGTCAACAGAAGCTCGAGGTGTCTCCGTGCATGGAAGCCCAACATGCGGCTTGACACACAGAAGCACGAGGTGCCGCCGTATCTGCAACCGAAGCATGCTGATCGACATGTAGCGGCCCGTGTGTTGCAACGCATTAACTCCAGCCATGATGAGAGACATCTGGACGTGATGTGTCACTTTGCATGAGATCAGGGCATGCTGATCGACATGTGTGCGCCCGTGTGTCGCCGCGCATGAATCCGAAAGCATGCGGATCGACACACAAACGGGTCATGTGGCTCAACGTCATTGGCCGGCGACTTCTATATATACCAGCACGCCCCCAGCAGTTTCATTCACTCATTCCACACCAAATAAACACCAAAGACATTTCTAGAGAGAGAGAAAGAAAGAAAGATGTCATTTTGAGAGTATGGTCTTTCCCGAAGACCGATACTCCATTGAGAGGGCCGATGCTGTCTAATCGGCGATTCTCTACGATTGTTATGCCGAAGCTCTGCCCAAATCAATCCGTCCACTTTATTATTATTCTCTGATGATGAAGTGGAGGTGTTGTCCAAGATCAGTCGAAGTTCTGAAGCCCGATCTACCAAGAAGGCAAGTTCTGTCCAATCGACGATTATCTATCATTGTAACGCGGAAGCGCTGCCCAAATCAATCCATCCAAGGCAGTAATTTTCTTCTACAATCAGGGGGAGGTTCTGTCCGAATCAAGATCAGTCCAGTCCATTCCATTCAAGTCGTCCATTGGGTTTTGGCCATGTCCTCTCCGATCAACCAGCTGCTTATCGGCATAGAACACTGTGAGTTGGTTGTGTTTGAATTCCGTTTGGAATTTAGGATAGTTATTGATTGAGTTTCACTTGGAACTTAGGTTAGTTCTGTGAGTTGGTTTGGTTGAGTTCCACTTGGAACTTAGGATAGATCGAGTAGCATATAGAGTAGAATTATCACGCTATTGCTTGATAGAGTCCTCATGGTTACTTTCTTTTATTAATATGGACTCAGTTTAGCAAGGGCTAAGCTGAAATATAATGGAATTAAGACTGAGTTAATAACCTGACTAGGACTAGGACTAGGATGCATCATGTTTTCTGTTCTTGTGTGTTGATATGGTTGAGTGCAGGTTCCCGTTATCTAAGGATAGTTTCATAGCAGGAGGCTGAACTATCTTGGTAACGGTTTGATTGAGTGATTGCTTGTTTATATAATGCTTGTTGATTGAGGTTAGTCATGGCAAGGGAGTGACTAACCGGTTGTGTTGCTATTTGTTAAGTATTTTTGTTTACTTGTTGAGATGTTAGTACTAAGTGTCTTAGGCCATATAGGTCGGACTACTGGTACTATTGGTTAGTGTTAAGTCTAGATAATATCGCTAGGTTGTGGATAGTTAGGTTCTGGAATCTATGTCCTTAGGCTAGGTTTTGGAATAAGGTTGTGTTTAGGTTGTTAGGTGTGTGTTGCCGACAGCATGTGTGTAACCCGCCCATGCTAGGCATGTTTAGGGGTGATTAGTGTTTCCTCAGCCTCGTACCCAGCGGGTTCAAGGAAACCCCTTATTCGTTGGATCGAGAAGACTCAGATAGACGGGGTCATGGCCTATGCCTGAGTATTACACGACGGTGTAATGTGGCAGTGACCCGATGGACTGTGGGCTGTCGCGCGGTGACCCGAATGACTGTGGGCCGCGGTCGGTTGAAAGTTCCTTCTTCCGGCCTTTGTGGTAGGGAGTTAGGATGTTGCCGATGTTGAGGGGGGAACACGAGGTTACCAGGGCCCATGTTAGAGTGTCGAGTGTTAGTGTTGTGTCGAGTATAGGGTTATGGAACCCTAGGGAAGTGTAACACTGATATACAGTGTTACACATTAGATCGAGTCGTGATTAGTTAGAATATTATTATTGTGATATTGGTGATTGATTTGTTTTGCAGGTTTCTAACATTGAGTCCTAATTCCGGGTTAGGTACCGGATTAGGCATGGTGTCTATTTGTTGTGTTGACCTGAAGTTAGCTGTTATATTTTTGGGGGGATTGCTTGTGAAGGGTGGTGGATATTAAAGCTATGCGGTATCATTGGTTGGCCGATCATGTTCTTGTCTGATTGTTGGTCGACCGATTAATGATGCTTGTATAGTCTAGGTGTCTAACACTACATGAGTATTGAACTCAGATGTATACATGGTTAACTAGGGATTGGTTGTTGACTTGTCTTTATGCAGGTTCCNGTTCCCGTTATTTTGAAATTGGATCATGGCAGGAGGCCGGGTCTAACTGAGTAACGGTTTGAGTGGATAGTATTATTGTTATTGCTTGTGTAGCCTTAGTTCTCATTGCATGCTTAGGTTAGACTGAGTGTTATTTTGGGTTGTCTGGGTTAGAGTCTAGGTTGCGGGTAGAGGTCGCCAACTCACTGAGTGACATTAGGTTACTCATCCAACTCAGTTGTCCCTTTTTGCAGGTATATTTAGTTTTGGGTGACCGGGTAGCTTGGAGCTGGACGTTAGGACCACCGGGGTAGATTTTCATGCCTTTTGATATACGGTATTTTGTTATGTGTTTAGTTGACTCGACTTGGCATTAGACCGGGCCCAGTCTTAAATTATTTAGTGTATGACTATTTCTTAAATCAATAAAGTATTCGTTTTATATGCGCATCATGAGTAGTCTGATATTTGACTAGTCCGGTCTAACACAACGTTAGGTCGTGGTACGGGTTGAAAAGCCTTAGGCCCTGATCTAACGGAACCGTTAACCCCGGGTATGGGTTGCAAAGCCTGAAGTTAACGGGACGTGTTAGTGGGCGAACTGGTCTAGGTTGTGGATTAAGTTCCTGACTTTTGACCAGATTGTTCCTAGCCCGTCATGTAATACTTCCGGACCATGGTGTTGGGTTGGACGGTCAGTCATGTTCTTGTTTGATTGTTGGCTGGCTTGTTGGCCTTTCATCTCCAACCCTTGGTGTGGGTCGGTCTGTCGGTCATGTTCTTGTTTGATTGTTGGCCGGTGGTTCGACCTATGTCTAGGACGGTTCGGGGGTGTTACATCCATCCTCCGGGAGAGTAGACAACACGGATCATAATCTCGATCCGGTGATACCTACGGGCGAAGACCCTCCGATCGTGCAGAAGACGTTCTTCCGGAAACTTCGAGGAAGAAGAATAAGAAGAAGATTATCTTGGAGGTCGGGGTGCAGGTGTCTGAGGAGACTGGCCACCAAAATGACCAGATCTAGACCCTGGAACCAAGGGTGCTCCCATCGTTTGATCATTTGTTTTTTTTTCGGGACGCTTATCTCGACGTTTCTCGCCTCAGACATGCGGTAAGTGTTCTTCCTTTATTGTAACTTTCTCGACAGTGTTCGCTTCAGGTTTCTCGTAGTCTGACCCGATCATCTCTTATTCTTACAGGTTGACGATGGTGTGAATCTTTTGGTTGAAAAGTACAATGCTGAGCTCAAAACATCATAGGCTAACTTGGGGGAAGCCCAGGATAATGTCAGGATCGGACAGAAGCGTTCTGCCACGCTAGAGGCCTTGCTTGAGCAAGCTGAGACAGCTAAGGCTGAAGCCGTTAGTCAAGTTGAGGTTCAGGCGAAGAGGCTCGAGGATATCTCTAGTGATTTGGAGGCTACAAAGGTTAAGGCGGAAGAGCTCCAAAAGGAGAAAGCTCAACTCAAACAAGAGAAAGCCACGATCGTCAAAGAGCGTAAGAGGGAGGCTATCCATTTGAGAAGATCTCGTATTTACGAGGTTACTCGCGAGCGAGGGTCCATGCTGCCATGGTCTCCAAAGCAAACGTCTGTTTCCAGCGGCTCTGAGCACGAGAAGAGAAGCTGGAAAAGTTTGATGATGCGTGTTGCCTATGGAGCCAAGCTTTCGGAACCCAGAAATGCTTGGAAATGCTCAAGAGGAATAAAGAGGCTATTCCTCATGAAAATATAGATTTCTTTGAGGAGGAGGAGAAAGCGTGGAAGGCGGAGACCAAACAGCTTGATCATGGATTGCCTGAGAAAGGTGATTACTCGTTGTGCCCACTCGCGTTAGGATCTGAATACTTGACGAGGGACTCCTCGTCTATTTGGAGGCTGGTATTGACAAGGATCCTCCTGTTGACCTTGATCCGAGTGGATCAAATCTGAATTTGCTCGACCCCGGAGTTCCTGCCAGACTTCGTTCTCCAGAGCGTTCAGGCGGGGATGTCAGGGATCGCCTGGTTGGGAAAGGGAAAGTCGCGGCTGGTGCGAAACAAGTGGTACATGTCTCCAATGCCTCGAATGAAGACGATATCTCGGGTTTCGAGGGTTCTGACGATGGCAAGTGCAGGATGCTCGAGAGCGACAAAGCAAGGTCTATGGAGAAAGAGCCAGAGGAGCATTAGAGTACGGTTTGTCAAGCATCTTCAACTAACGCGTCGAAGGAGTGATAATCTTTTGTATTTTTGTATTTTTTGTATTAACTCCGTTGGTGGATTTGTTGTTGTACTTGACTTTGATTTCTGCCCTTTCTGCTTTTATCTTTTCGCGGAGAATGTGATTCTTTTGGATTTTGAATTATGTCCCAGGTCGAGTGTTCGTCTCGGGACTTTGTTTTAGTTCAAAGGATTTATCGAAATCCAAATTTGCTCAACTCCGAAGTAATCCCGTTTAATCCAAGGCTTTGTTTTGGTCGCTAACTCGAGACCGTTTGATAGATTGCTATCTGAGTGTATGACTTTCGCAATCTTATTTACGCTGTGTTAGTTGGTTGATTTTAACCTTGACTTAGCGAGTAAAGTAGAGATTTTATTTTATTAGGACTGATAAAGGTTTTCAGGTAGCCGCAAAGTAATTATGTAGAGTTTAGGTCGGCCGATCCCTATTCCAACACTTATCGTGAAACCGAAAATTATCGTCTCTTTGTCAGTTGGGATTGATCGCGACTGATGGTACTCGTCGAGCATGTGCCTTATCATGACACTTCTGATGAAATTGTGCAAGTACCAGTACACAGTTCGCAGTTACTTTTCGCTTATCGAGAAGATGGGGTGTTGGCATTGCTTGAGAAGTTTTGTTGGTGATATAGCTGAACCCGTAAAGGGCTGCCTACATACCTCAAAGGAGGATCCATCCATCCGTAGTTTGGTTTTTCCGAGCATAAGTGACTGTTGATAGTGCATCTACTCGATGAGTAAAAGTGGCTGGTTAGCGCATTTACTCGGTTTTTGGTGTTATAGCTGGACCGGTTAAGGCTACCTACGTACCTGTATGAGTATCAAGCCATTCGTAGTTTGATGTTCCGAGTAGAAGTGGCTTTTGGGGCGCATCTACTTGACGAGTGAAGGTGGTTATGCTGCGCATTAATTCAGGGACGAGTTAAAGTGACTGAAAGTAATTAGCTCGACTTTTTTTTCTATTATTTTTGACGAGATAGTTTTTCATGCAGCGTAGTAATGCCTTAGGTGCATCGAGTTCCAGGTGTGCGGAACCTGCTCGTCTGTTGAAGTCTCAAGGTGATAGACACCTGGCTTGACGACTTTGACGATTTTTTTAGGGGCCTTCCCAGTTAGAGCCGAGCTTTCTTGCATTCGGCTCTTTCGTATTGTTGAAGACTTTGCACAGTACCAGGTCTCCTAGCTCAAGTGGTTGGGACCGGACCTTCTTGTTGTAGTAGTTTTGGATCTAGTGCTGATAGTTTTGGATGCGCAGGAGATCCTAATCTCGTCTCTCCTCGATTGCGTCTAGAGCATTGAGGAGCATGTTACTGTTAAGCTCGACGTGCTTTTGCTTCCTTGATTGTCGCAGACTGGTGACATTCACTTCTGCTGGTGCCATGGCTTCGACTCCATAGGTGAAAGAAAATGGTGTTACTTTGGTGGCTCCTCGCGGCGTTGTTCTAGGCTACCATAAGACTCCGTCTAGTTTGTCGGCCCAGCAACCCTTCTTTAAGTCGAGTCTCTTTTTTATCCCATTGATGATTGTCTTGTTGGAAGACTCGGCTTGATTTTTCTTTGCGGATAACGAGGACAGGAGATGGTTAGTCTGTTCCTCCACTTGTTGCAAAACTCGCGGAGTTTTTGCGCGATAAACTGGGAGCTATTCTCCATGAAAATTTCGTAGGGAAGACCGTAGCAACAAATAATATTTTTCCATACAAACTTTTGGACTTCCCTCTTTGTGATCGTGGCATAGGACTTTTCCTCTATCCAATTTGTGAAGTAGTCAGTGAGAACCAAGATGTAACGCTTCGGCTGGGATTGGGGCATCGGTCCAATGATGTCAATCGCCCATCGTATGAATGGGTAAGGCGCCGTCATTGTTCACAGCGTTTCTGTTGGACAGTGGATGGTCGATGCGTGCCGTTAACATTTGCCGTGCATATGACTCGCAATCAGTCGTCATAGTAGGCTAGTAGAAGCCTAAACTCTTTATCCTTAGGGCGAGAGCTTGGCCGCCTTAATGGTTGCCTCCTGCTCCTTCATAAGTTTCGACCATCACAAGATACGTTTCCTCGCCATGGTTATATCGGAGGAGGACTTTGTTCGTGGTCCATCGGTGGAGGATACCGCCGATGATGACGTAATTTGTGCTTCGTGCCTTCTGTCGTCAAGCATGCCACTTCTCCGCGAGAAGCTTTCCATCGGCCAGGAAATCAATGAGCTCAACCTGCCAATGTGGTTTGGCCTCGTCAGCTTGCTCGATCGCAAGAACGGGGGTGGCTTCAGGAGGTGGTTTCTCGATTGCGGTGTCTATACTTGGTTTATCAATCTGATGAATGGGAATCGTTCTTTTCACTTGATCTCTGAGTCGGCTCCCAAGCGCTGCGAGAACATCGGCACAGACGTTTTCTCCACGCGGGACCTTCGTAAGCTCAAAAAATTTGAACTCCTTGGCGAGATCCTGCACTATCTTCAGATATACATCCATTCGCTCATTCCGAGTTTCGTAGTCGCCGCTGAACTGACTTGTGACACTGGGAATCCCAGTAGGTGATTAACTGTTTCGCCTTAACGGCCTTTGCCAGGCGTATTCCAGCGATAAGCGATTGTCTGATTAGTTCGCCGGTTGGGGACTGTAGTTGGACCCCAACTCCGGATCCCTTGTTTGTCGATGAGCCATCGACATGCAAAACAAAATTTTGACTCGGCAGGATCAGATCCTATGCGAGCTCGGGTGCTAACTTTATCATGAAGTTGGCTAATACATGCGACTTGAACGTTGTGCGGTTTCGGAAGACAATGTCGTGCTCGCTGAGCTCGATCGCCCACTTAGACAACCGTCCCGATTTATTGGTATTCTGCATCACGGTCCGGAGGGGTTGGTCTGTTAGCACTTCAATCGTATGTGACTGAAAGTAAGGACGAGTTTTCGTGCTGAGGTGATGACAGCCAATAACATCTTTTCAAGTGTCGAGTAGTGCGTCGCAGAATCTATCATGCGTTTTCTGGTGTAGAATATCAGATTTTGCTCGCCACGTTCATCTTTGACGAGAACACTGCTACCTACGATAGGAGAGACGACGATGTAGAGATAAGGCGTGTCTCAGGCTTCGGGCTTGGCCAAAACCGGTGGGTTGGTCAGGTATTCTTTCAGCCGGCTGAAGGCTGCTTCGCAATTTTCGTCCTAGATAAACCGCTTCTTGCCGCGCAAGAGTTCATAGAACGGAAAGAACTTGTTGGTAGATCGTGGAATGAAATTGTTCAGTCCGGTGATACAACCCGTTAGTCGCTGAACTTCTCAACTGTTCGTCGGACAGGGAGGACGAGGATGGTGGAGATTTGTTTCAGGTTTGCTTCGATTCCTCATTGCGTTACTATGTAACCAAGGAATTCCACCGATCTCACACTGAAGGTACACTTCGCGGGGTTTAGCTTCATCCAATATTCGTTCACGGTTTTGAAGCACGAGTGTAAGTGATTAGGGTGGTTTGCCGCACATAACGATTTAACCAGCATGTCATCGATGTATACTTCCATCATTTTACTGAGCTTATCGGCAAACATTCGATTGACTAGGCGTTGGTAAGTCGCGCCGGCATTCTTAAGCCCGAAAGGAATGACCTTGTAGCAGTAGGTTGCTCCGTCGGTTATAAATGCGGTTTTCTCTTGGTCATCGGGATGCATTGTGATCTGATTGTATCCTGAGAACGCATCCATAATGGAGAGGAGTTCGTTTTTGGCGTTGACTCGACCAGTTGATCGATATGCGGGAGGAAAAACTATCTTGTGGACATGCCTTGTTCAGGTCCGTGAAATCAACGCGTTCTTTTTCTTTACCACGACCGGGTTTTCCAGCCACTCGGGGTATTGTACCTCGGTAATCGATCCGGCCGTGAGTAAGCGTTTGAATTCTTTGTTGACGGCCTTCGATCATTCGGGACAGAGCTTTCATCGTTTCGGTTGGATGGGTTTGAAAGTGGAATCGAGATTGAGCTTATGAGGTGATCTTTGGGTCGGTTCCCTTCATGTCAGAGGTAGTCCACGCGAAGGTTGACGCATTTTCTTTGAGGAAGGTGACGTTTGTTGCATCTTGTCAGATATAAAGGCTCCAACTCGTACGATCTTGATAGGATCGCTGTCGTCTATTTAGACTTCGAGGACCTTATCCTTCTGGTGGTATATCTTATGGATAGGATTAGCGACTGCATTGACCTGAGCAAGGGCCTTTTGGAGTTTTGATACCCCCGTCGTTCCCAAGGAATTTGACGCAATGATGGTAGGTCAAAGAGATTGCTTTCATCGGGTGGAGCCACGACGTTCCGAGAATGACATGGTAAGGCGCTTTGGTTGCGATAATGGAAAACTTGACCGTGCGATTATCTCCCCCAGCGTAAACGGGAAGTCGAATAGTTGTGATCATCTCTTGTGATACTCTGTTGAATCCGGTTAAGAAATGGTTCGATGGCTTCATTAAGCGTAGGTTGATTCGCATCTTTTCGAGGGTCTTTTGGAAGATAAGATTGACCGAGCTCCCGGTGTCGATCAAAACTTTGATAAATTCGCACTCGCCAATTCCGAGTTCGATGAGTAACAGATCGTTGTGCGGCATATGTACTCCAATAGCGTCTTCCACCGAGAACGTGTTTGTAGGGTTGTTCTCAGGTTTGGATTGCCATCTTTGTAAAGTTTCCGCTTGCCGTTGGTGCGCCTTGACCGAGTCACCGCATGGGGGAGATCCTCCCATGATCACATTTGCTCGCTTGTTACAATTTTGCGAGCAAGTCGGCGGACGAGAACACGGCATTCGGCTGCTGTGTATGGCTGTCCTTCGTCACTTTGAGCTGTCGACGCTGAGTCGGAGCTTTTCGACTTGCTGAGTTTGATGTTAAGATCATATACCTTTGAATTCAAGTTGTCCCGCAGGTCGACGCTGCCGGGGCGAAGGTTGTGCTCGGCTAGAGCGTCCATCCGTTCGGTTTTCCTGGCTTTGGGAGTGGTAATCGTCGTTTTGGTATCTGCCGAGGGGAAATTTGCTTCATCGTCGGAGATGCTTTCTGTCTTGGTAGAGTTTGAGAGAGTTTCTGTCGCGATGTTCTTTTGCTTAAGACTATGTCGTAGGTCTACGGGGTTACGGCTGTCCCTTTCGGTGAGTCGCTTGTCCACGTATGTTCGTAGTTCGCCGGGGACAGATTATGCTTCCTCGTTAACTGATGTATCCGGGTAGGCAAGGATAACTTTGAATCTTCTTCGGTTTCTTGGCTGCTCTTCGTTGGCATATGAATCTCCTTTCTCTTGCGCTTTAGGGGCGGCTTCTCCGGAGTTCGTCTGGGGTTCGGCTCGCGGGGTTTTGCCTTGCGACTTCTGAGCCTTCTTTTCTTTGTTTTTGCTCCAGTTCTTGTTATTCTTCAATTTGGTTTTTGGAGGCTTGATCTCCAATTTACCATTGGCGATAGATGAGATGAAATGCTCGTANTTTTGCCTTGCGACTTCTGAGCCTTCTTTTCTTTGTTTTTGCTCCAGTTCTTGTTATTCTTCAATTTGGTTTTTGGAGGCTTGATCTCCAATTTACCATTGGCGATAGATGAGATGAAATGCTCGTATAACATTTGCATTCCTTCGTGTCATGCTTCTTGGTTTTGTGATAGGCGCAATATTTGTCTGGTTCGGCAGGACTCAAACCTGATGGCTCAGATGCGCCTGGGATTTTGATTGTTGTCGACCCTGTCCAAATGGTTTCATCCTTTCCCTCGGATTACGACTGTGGAGCCCGGGAGATCATCCTCGTTGACGACGTAAACGTATCTTTTCTTTGAGTTTGTTTTGTCGCTAGCGGCGTGCTGTCGTGGTTTTGGATTGGCTTCGCTGTTTTTGGCCGACGCCTGCTTTGTCGCATTCTGCTTGCTGATTATTGCTTTAGTATCCTCCTCCGTGCGAATGAAATTGTTGGACTGGGCTATTGCTTCAGAGAGGGACTTCGTCGAATGGCGGTACAGGTCGTCTCAGAACTTCCAGTGTACATACAGGTTGTTCATGAGAGCGTCCACGGCGATGCTGTCGCGGACTTAGACTTTTGAAACGATGGCTTTAAACTTCTCCATGAACTCGCGAAGGCTTTTTCCCTGTGACTGAGAGAGTTTCCAAAGATCTGATACGGTTGCTTCTTGACGGGTGAACATTATGTAATTCTTGAGGAAGGCCGAAGACATATCATGGAAGTTATCGACATAGTTTTTTGGTAAACCGGTGAACCAGGTGAGGGCTGCTCTAGTCAAACTTTTGACGAAGAGCTGGAAAAAGCCAGCATCTTTCTCCTCTTCAGAGAAGTTTGGTCGTCCCATAGCAATGTTGAAAGACATGATATGAGCGGTCGGGTCTGAGAGACCATTGTAAGTCAGCAAGTGGACCTTGTCCATATTTCGGAGTCGCACATTGGTTATCCTGCTGCTTAACGGTGTTTGAAGGGTATCCGCGAGGATGCTCTCAGTTAGCGGAGCGGAAGTTGTGACACCGTGAATCTTGAAGTTGATATTTAGGAGTGCTTGCTTGAGAGCGGTTATCTCCTAAACAGTCGGCAGATCTGGGATGCCGGAAGTATTGGTCTGTTCTTCGGCTCCATGAGCTTGAATTCCAGCGACCTGACCGGTAAGGTTGACTGCTTCATCAATGTGGAACAGCTGTCTTCGGACTGTATCGGCGGTAGTAGCCGTCCCGCCGAAAGGTGCGAGGATGGCTGGTATGGCGGCAAGTTTCTCAGTCGTTGCCCTCTGGGCTTCGTCTTACCCCGCGAAGCGTTCCATGACAGTATCGATGAAAGCTGGGGTGAGAGGTATGGCAGTAGACATCGTTGGTGATACTGCGTCGGCTTCCTCGCCGGATGTTGAGTCGTTATTTGGACTCATTTTTTGCTGATTCTACTTTGTTAGGCCCCATGGTGGGCGCCAAATATCTTTTTTGTCGTCAATTTAAACAGATTTGATTAGACTGTGAAAACCAAATCTGTGGCTCTAAATCCATTTGAACGACATAGGACGTCTGGCGCCTAACACTATGTGCTAGCTTGTCTGTCCCTCTATTCTGTGTTTATGGAGCATGGATAATCGCCACATCTGTGAAACCCGCCTTCAGGATACGTATGTCTTCGAAATATGGTGTAAAGACAGACCATTCTTTTGGTTCTAAAACCATCTTCACCAGCTGAGAACAATCTCTCTCAAAAGTAACCTAAAATGACGTAGATGTGGGAACCGAAATTCACACTTGTCGATTTCCGTTAAATAAGGAAACTTAGGAAAACCCTAATTTTCCAGAGGAACCGGATCTCTGCGAAAGCCAACGACAAGTAACCAAATAAATGGGGAAAAATACGAAAGACGTAATAAAACGAATTTAAAGAAAAAGTAGATCTTATTTCGATTTCGCGTAACAGCGCTGCGATCATTACAAGGGTTTACAAAGGCTTTGGCCGCAGGGCTGTCAGCGAGTTATCAACATAAAAGCCTTAAACCTAATCGAGTCGCAGCTCGATAACAAAAGACGGAAAAATATAAGAAAAAGGATTTGAATGATTTCGGACTGAACCTTATGAAAGGCTGGCTGCCTACGTACCCCTTTCGAGGATCAAGTCGAACGTAGTTCAGTTGATTGAGCTGGACGAGAGATCGAACTGCCTGGGCGAGTTTGTCTAGTGATTGAGCGCCAGTCATAGAAACCGAACTTGTCGAGAAAAAGCCTAGGTTTCTAAGTGCGGAAAATTCTAAGTCTAGAAAAGTTGAGAAAGTCTCAGATGAGAGCTCGGGATTTCGTGCCCTTGCTTCTGCCTTATGCCTCTTGCTTATATACTCCCTTCCTAGGCGGTTTAATCTTTCCATTTCGCCCAGATTCGAGTTTAATGGGAATCTTCCATTTATCTCGATCTTTCCTTTGTTCCCGCGGAAATCTTCTATTTATCCTCAAACTTGACATTTATCTTCAAGTTTGACATTTATCTTCTTTCTGAGAGTAAATCGCCAAAACGTCGTCGTATCTTTGGGTTGGACTTCGTTTAAAGTCGCGAGTGGCTTTTATCGCGTTTTATGACTTTCCGAGCCATTTTGCAATAAATCCGTTTTACGACTTTAGACGAGATCGTTTCCTGATAGGATGCCGTTTTTAGATAAGTTTCTTGAGTTAATCGTAACGCTAAGCAATGTTCGATGTTTCGATTAATCGTTGCCGTTTTCTACGATTTACTCGGGGTTTTATTAAAAACACGTTTTCTACGATTTTTACGAAAAATCTCGAAAAAATCGTATAGTTTAGGCAATATTCGGTGTTTCGTTTAACCGTTGCCGTTTTATACGATTTCCTCGAGTTCTTTTCGAGAAAACAAAGCTTTACAGTTTTTATCGTAAAACTCGAACGATAGGACGGATCGAGACAAAACGGGAGACATTTCGACAGTGATTCGGAATACGATCGCGTTGAAGGGCGTATGCCTTGAATCGATGATGTGGGAGATCGAGGCTCGGGATGGTCGGCTCGACGTACGGAGAGCTATTTCAGCTTGGCCATGTCGCCATATGGCGAACTAGGTGATAAAAACCTGTGGGGCAAAGTCAGCACCTCTTAGTTCGCCAGCAGGCGAACTAGTCGGGAAGCTCCTAGTTCGCCTGCTGGCGAACTAAGCCGAGCTGGCTTAGTTCGCCAGCAGGAGAACTAGTCGGGAGGCTCCTAGTTCGCGTTTTGCGGCGGTTTCGGTTTTTTGCGATTTTGTAAAACGATTCTCGAGTTTTATAAAACGATCTTCGAGTTTCATAAAACGACTCTCGAGTTTTATAAAACGATTCTCGAGTTTTATAAAATGATTCTCGAGTTTTATAAAACGATTCTCGAGTTTTATAAAACGATTCTCGAGTTTTATAAAACGATTCTCGAGTTTTATAAAACGATTCTCGAGTTTTATAAAACGATTCTCGAGTTTTATAAAACGGTCTTTGATTTTTATAAACTATTCTCGAGTTTTATAAAACGATTCTTTGGGTTTTATAAAACGATTCTCGAGTTTTATAAAACGATTCTTCGAGTTTTATAAAACGATTCTCAAGTTTTATAAAACGATTCTTTGAGTTTTATAAAACTATTCTCGAGTTTTATAAAACGATTCCTCGAGTTTTATAAAACGATTCTCGAGTTTTATAAAACGATTCTTTGAGTTTTATAAAACGATTCTTGAGTTTTATAAAACGATTCTCGAATTTTATAAAACGATTCTTCGAGTTTTATAAAATGATTCTTTGAGTATTATAAAACGATTTCTTTTATATTTTCTGCGGAGAATTTTTGTCATTGATTCCATGGTGACCGATTTTGACACCAAGAGTAGATTCCTCATCCTTTTCATTGCCCAAACGAGTGATTCAGTCTCTGAATGTGGAGGTGAAGGAGCCACCTATTCCTTTCTCCTTGAGTCCATCGAACCCCTTTAATGTAATATAGCGTCCTTGACCCCAAAAAAATGTCACCCTCCTTCCATGAACCTTCCGTGAAACACCACCACCCAAGTTTCTGCGACAGTGGTGTGGCGGCCCTCCGGCTCTGTGGTTGATGAGTTATCTGTGTGACTTGTGCTTGTGCATCATTCCACAATGTTGCCTCTGTGACAGCCAACAAAAGTGTACCCGTAGGATCTATGTCTATGTTTCTGAAAACCATATTAATACTGCCTTTTCAAATATTAAATAAGATTCATGCAAACTGATGATTATTTAATTTGTGTTGTTATTCGCCAGAACAAATAATCCATATTAGCTATAACCCATACTTGATTTAGCAACAATATCTCGTGGCAAACCTTTAGTAAATGGATCCGCTAGGTTGTCNGTAGGATCTATGTCTATGTTTCTGAAAACCATATTAATACTGCCTTTTCAAATATTAAATAAGATTCATGCAAACTGATGATTATTTAATTTGTGTTGTTATTCGCCAGAACAAATAATCCATATTAGCTATAACCCATACTTGATTTAGCAACAATATCTCGTGGCAAACCTTTAGTAAATGGATCCGCTAGGTTGTCAGCTGATTTGATGTAGTCTATTGTGATTACACAAGTTGAGATAAGTTGTCTAATGGTTTTATGTCGTCTTCTGATGTGACGAGATTTACCATTGTAGAGATTATTCTGAGCCCGAGCTATAGAAGATTGACTATCACAACGTATGCGTATAGCTGGCACAAGTTTCTCCCACATAGGGATATCTTCCAAAAAATTTCTAAGCCATTCAGCTTCTTCTGCAGCTTTGTCTAAGGCTATGAACTCAGATTCCATGGTGGATCTGGCTAGAAATTTTTGTTTGGTAGATTTCCATGATATTGCTGCTCCTCCTAGTGTAAAGACATATCCACTTGTGGATTTTGAGTTTTTAGAATCTGATATCCAGTTGGCGTCACTGTATCCTTCTAAAACTGTTGGTTCTTTACCATAGTGAAGCCCAAAATCTTTGGTGTATCGCAGGTAATTGAGTACTCTCGTTATAGCTTTCCAATGTGTATGACCTGGATTACTTGTATATCAGCTCAGTACGTTTACTGCATGCGCTAGATCTGGTCTTGTGAAATTGGTCAGGTACATGAGACTTCCAACCACACGTGCATACTCATTTTGTGAAACCGCTTCCCCTGAGTTCTTCGTCATGTGCAAAGAGTCTCAAATGAGAGCTATGGATTTCGTCCCCTTGCTTCTGCCCTATGCCTCTTGCTTATATACTCCCTTCCTAGGCGGTTTAGTCTTTCCATTTCGCCCAGATTCGAGTTTAATGGGAATCTTCCATTTATCTCGATCTTTCCTTTTTTCCCGCGGAAATCTTCTATTTATCCTCAAACTTGACATTTATCTTCAAGTTTAACATTTATCTTCTTTCTGCGAGTAAATCGCCAAAACGTCATCGTATCTTCGGGTTGGACTTCGTTTAAAGTCGCGAGTGGCTTTTATCGCGTTTTATGACTTTCCGAGCCATTTTGCGATAAATCCGTTTTACGACTTTAGACGAGATCGTTTCCTGATACGATGCCGTTTTTAGATAAGTTTCTTGATTTAATCGTAAAGCTAAGCAATGTTCGATGTTTCGATTAATCGTTGCCGTTTTCAACGATTTACTCGGGGTTTTCTTAAAAATGCGTTTTGTTTGATTTTTAGGAAAATTCTCGAATAACTCGTATAGTTTAGGCAATATTCGGTGTTTCGTTTAACCGTTGCCGTTTTATACGATTTCGTCGAGTTCTTTTCGAGAAAACAAAGCGGTTTTTATCGTAAAACTCGAACGATAGAACGGATCGAGACGAAACGTGAGACATTTCGACCGTGATTCGGAATACGATCGTGTCGAAGGACGTATGCCTTGAATCAAGGATGTGGGAGATCGAGGCTCGGGATGGTCGGCTCGACGTACATCGAGTTAGTTCAGCTTGACCAGGTCGCCATATGGCGAACTAGGTGATAAAAACCTGTGGGGCAAAGTCAGCACCTCTTAGTTCCCCGGCAGGCGAACTAGTTGGGAGGTTCCTAGTTCGCCAGCAGGCGAACTAGTCGGGAAGCTCCTAGTTCGCCTGTTGGCGAACTAAGCCGAGTTGGCTTAGTTCGCCAGCAGGCGAACTAGTCGGGAGGCTCCTAGTTCGCGTTTTGCGGCGGTTTCGGTTTTTCGCGATTTTGTAAAACGATTCTCGAGTCTTCAAAAACGATCTTCGAGTTTCATAAAACGACTCTCGAGTTTTATAAAATGATACTCGAGTTTTATAAAATGATTCTCGAGTTTTATAAAACGATTCTCGAGTTTTATAAAACGATTCTCGAGTTTTATAAAACGATTCTCGAGTTTTATAAAACGATTCTCGAGTTTTATAAAACGATTCCCGATGGGCGAACTAGGACATGCTCGACTAGTTCGCCCATCGGCGAACTAAGCCGGCCCCGCTTAGTTCGCCTATGGGCGAACTAGAGACTTCCCGGACATTCCGCGTCTCGATTCCCGCATTCCGATTCAAAACTTATGTCTTTCGACAAGGTCGCGTTCTAAATCACGGCCGAAATATCTCCCGTTCCATCTCGATCCGACTTACTGTTCGAGTTTTACGATAAAAACCGTAAAACTTCGTTTTCTCGGAAAGAACTCGAGGAAATCGTATAAAACGGCAACGGTTAAACGAAACACCAAACATTGCGTAAACTATACGATTTATTAGAGATTTCTCGTTGAAATCATAAAAACGCGTTTTTAATAAAAAACGCCGAGTAAGTCGTAAAAAACATGTTTTTAATAAAAAGTCGAGTAAATCGTAAAACCTTGCGATTAACTCGAGAAATTTATTAAAAACGACGTCAGATCAGGAAACAATCCCGTAAAAAGTCGGAAAACAGTTTTTATCGCAAAACGGCCCGGAAGGACCTAAAACGTGATAAAAACCCATCTCGCGATTTCAACGGAATCTAACCCGCAGATTTGATAACGTTTTGACGGTTTACTCGCAGAAGGAAAATAAAAGTCAAGTTTAAAGATAAAAGGAAGGTTTGAAGAGAAATAGAAGATTTCCGCGGAAGAAAAGGAAGGATCGAGAAGAATGGAAAATTCCCGATTTAGTCAAATCTGGGCGAAANAGCTCTCACCACCAAAACTAGCATTTAGGAATATTTCCGTTTTTCTGTTAGCGAGCTGCGTCTCAATTAGGGTTTTCGTTCTTAAGCTTTTCGGCTACTCTTTTGTACCAGTTCTACGCAGATTCGGAATAAGAACCTCTTTGCTCTCTATTTCGTTTATTTTCATTCAAATTCTAAGTTATCGTTTTTCTTATTTTTCATTATGCGGCTCTGCAGATAGTCGGTTCCTCTGGAAACTTAGGGTTTTCCCGAAGTTTCCTTTTTTACGATTTATTTGAGCATGAGTGGATTTCGACACCCACAGTTTGGCGCTAGAAGGAGGGGGGGGTCGGATCTATCTTACACCGTAGCCGCAACATGTCCAACGAAGAAACGATGGCTGCTGACAACCAAACTCGCAACGAACGCGACAACGTTGAAACACCACTACCAAAAGACGCGTCTGCAGCCAACGCTACGAACGCTAACGCTGAGACCGTCGAAAAGATGCTTTCCGAGTTTAACAAAAAATCGGAAGAGCAGGAAAATCTCATTGGTTCGCTCGCAAAACGGCTCAAAACCCTAACTGCGAGAACCAAAGCGATTCGCCCCCGCGGAACTACCAAATCCGCGGAAGGAGACTCGAATCGACCAGGGAAACGTACCGGAAAAGGATTCCGGGAAAGAAAACCCTGACACGACACTGAACGAATCGGAAAAATCTCCTACTCGCGAACAAGAGACCGAAGGCGACGGCATCGAGAGGGTCAACTTGGAAACGAGCGACCAGGCCGACTCGACAGATGAAGACGCCGACGTCCATCCTAGGAGAAGAAAAACTCGCAGTCCTCAACCGGAGTCTTCACCTTGGTTTTTAGAATCTGATATCCAGTTGGTGTCACTGTATCCTTCTAAAACTGTTGGTTCTTTACCATAGTGAAGCCCAAAATCTTTGCTGTATCGCATCTCATTATAGCTTTCCAATGTGTATGACCTGGATTACTTGTATATCAACTCAGTACGTTTAATGCATGCGCTAGATCTGGTCTTATGCAATTGGTCAAGTACATGGGACTTCCAATCACACGTGCATACTCATTTTGTGAAACAGCTTCCCCTGAGTTCTTCGTCAAGTGCATAGAGTAATTTAAATCTCTCCAATATTATTTCAGCATAATGAGCTTGGGTCAATGTAATTCCTTTTGAATTTCTTGTGACTTTAACTCCGAGAATTACATCTGCTACTCCCAAGTCTTTCATCTCAAATTTCCCTTTGAGCATGTTCTTTGTCTGATTGATAATGTCTTTATTGCTTCCAATAATGAGCATATCATCTACATATAGACAGAGCAAAACATACCCATTTTTGGTAGTTTTGTAGTATATGGATTTGTCACAATCATTAATCTTGAAACCATTTGACATCATTGTCCTGTCAAATTTTTTGTGCCATTGTTTAGGAGCTTGTTTAAGACCATAAAGTGACTTTACTAGTCAGCATACTTTGCCTTCCTGTCCAGGAATGACAACCCCTCAGGTTGTTTCATGTAAATTTCCACTTCTAAATCACCATTTAAAAAAGCGGGTTTTACATCCATTTGATGGATTTCTAGGTCTCTTAAGGCTGTGATTGCTATCATCATCCTTATTGATGTTATACTCGTTACTGGATAATATGTATCAAAATAGTCATGGCCTTCCTTCTGTCGGAATCCTTGAACTACAAGTCTAGCTTTGTATTTTCCACCAGGTTTTCGCGTCATTATCCATTTATTTCCTAATGCTTTGCAGCCAGGTGGTAAATCTGTTATGTACCATGTATAATTTTGCATGATAGAGTCAAATTCACTTCTGACAGCTTCGTTCCAAAACGTAGCTTCTGGTGAAGCCATGGCCTCTGCAAAGGTTTTTGGAACATTTTCTACTAGAAATGCCATTAAGAAATCTTCTCCAAAAGTTTTTTCCTTTCAAGCTCTTTTGCTCCTTCTAGGTTCATCTTTTTCTTTTTCTGAAATATCATCTGTAAAAATCTCGACGTTTGTCTAAGTTTCTGACACATTTTCGTTGTCTCTTTCTTCTCAAGTTCATTTTGAACCTTGTTTTTCCTTGCATGGGAAATATTTTCGAAGAAAGATGCATTTCTTGATTTTATTACTGTGTTTTCATGAATATCTGATATTTCAGATTTATGTACCAAAAATCGATAAGCACTACTGTTATGTGTATATCCGATGAAGATGCAATCCACTGTTTTATGTCCAATAGTGACCTTTTTTGGTGGTGGTACCGCAACTTTTGCCAAGCACCCCCACACTTTAAGGTATTTATATGATGGTAAATTACCTTTCCATGATTCATATGGAGTTTTGCCAGTTACTTTGTGTGGAATTTTGTTGAGGATATAATTAGTGGTAAGCAGCGCTTCCCTCCACATGTTCTGGGGTAACCCAGATTCCTGCAACATTGCATTCATCATCTCTTTTAGAGTTCGATTTTTGCGTTCAGCAACTCCATTAGATTCTGGTGAGTAAGGGGCTGTAGTTTGATGGATTACTCCATGTTCTTTACAGAATTCATTGAATGGCCCATCATACTCGCCTCCTCTATCGCTTCTAACTATTTTTTTTAGTTGTTTTAAGCTGATTTTCTACCTCGAGTTTAAATTCTTTGACTTTTTCTAAGGTTTCATCTTTGCTACGTAATAAGTATACATAACAATATTTCGTGCAGTCATCTATNAGTTTGATGGATTACTCCATGTTCTTTACAGAATTCATTGAATGGCCCATCATACTCGCCTCCTCTATCGCTTCTAACTATTTTTTTTAGTTGTTTTAAGCTGATTTTCTACCTCGAGTTTAAATTCTTTGACTTTTTCTAAGGTTTCATCTTTGCTACGTAATAAGTATACATAACAATATTTCGTGCAGTCATCTATGAAGGTCACAAAGTACTTTTTCCCACCTATAGTTTGTATGTATTTTAAATCACATAAATCGGTGTGAATTAAATCTAGAGGTTTGTTAGTTCTTTCAACATGAGGTGAGGGTGTTTTTGTGAGCTTAGCCTGTACGCATACTTCACATTTTTGTTTACTTGTTTTACATTTTGGGATTAAATTTAGATTCATTAATCTTTGTATCGATTTATAGTTCACATGGCATAATCTCTCATGCCAAATATTAAAAGACTCAACCAAATAAGCAACTAGCTATTTCTTATTCATTGAAACTTTTGGAGCTACCACTTTTGGAAGGACTGTCATTACATTCATTTTGACCAGTCCATCCTTAACATACCCCTTTCCCAAATACACCCCATTTTTCCTAATCACGAGCTTGTCCGCCTCAAGAGATGTGGCGAATCCATTCTTGTTGAGAAAGGTTCCTGAAACCAAGTTCTTCCTCATGTCAAGCACATGCTTCACATTTTGCAGAGTGACTTCACGTCCAAATGTCATCTTCAGAACCACCTTGCTGCGGCTTTCAATCTTGGAGACTGCTTTGTTTTCCATGAACAACTTCTCCTGAGTCTTGCTTTTCTGAACATCGCCCTATCAGTGCAAATGTGGGTGGTGGCACCAGTATCATACCACCATTCTTTGCGATTGTTGTTTTCAACCATGTTGACTTCAGTCACCACTACAACGAGATCTTCTTCCGTGAGATTCACCTAGGCCTTCTCATCTTTTATCTTGCTGCGACACTCAACAGTCTTGTGACCGTTTTGTGACAGTAGTGGCACTTAGCCTTGAATTTCTCCACATTCTCATTGTTTTCATTGCCTTTGCCTTTCTTTTTGAAGTTTGGTCCAGAAACCTTCAAGTTTGCAGCTGTCTTGGAAGGCTTGGCAGGGGAGTTAGCAATTGCCATTCTTTAACTTTCATTTCAGCCACATTATAACTGTGCTCTTTAGCTTCGAGCTTGTCATTCTTTCGATTTCTGGCTTCCATCTGAAGCCTCTGAAAGAGATCCTCAAGTCCCATCTTCTTCTTTTTGTGCTTCAGGTAGTTCTTGAATTCAGCATAGCTTGGAGGAAGCTTTTGGATGAGACTGAGGGTTATTAATGTCTCATCTATGGATATTCCCTCAACAGAAATTTCATAGCAAATGAGCTGATACGCTTCCACCTGATCCATGATGGGTTTTGAGTCCACCATTTTGAAGTCATGGAATTTCGCAACTACATACTTCTGGCAGCCAGCGTCTTCACCTCTATACTTCTTGTCCAGCGATTTCCAGATAAATGGAAGATTCCCATTTAACTCGAATCTGGGCGAAATGAAAAGACTAAACCGCCTAGGAATGGAGGATATAAGCAAGAGGCATAGGGCAGAAGCAAGGGGACGAAATCCAGAGCTCTCATCTGAGACTTTCACAACTTTTCTAGACTTAGAATTTTCCGCACTTAGAAACTTAGGCTTTTTCTCGACAAGTTCGGTTTCTATGACTGGCGCTCAATTACTAGACGAACTCGCCAGGCAGTTCGATCTCTGGTCCAGCTCTACCAACTGAACTACCCTCGACTTAATCCTCGAAAGGGGTACGTAGGCAGCCTTTCATAAGGTTCAGTCCGAAATCAATCAAAACCTTTTTCTTATCTTTTTCCGTCTTTTGTTATCGAGCTGCGACCTGATTAGGTTTAAGGTTTTTATGTTGATAACTCGCTGACGGCCCTGTGGCCAAAGCCTTTGTAAACCCTTGTAATGCTCGCCCTTACGCGAAATCGAAATAAGATCTACTTTTTCTTTAAATTCGTTTTAATACGTTTTTCATATTTTTCCACATTTATTTGGTTACTTGTCATTGGCTTTCGCAGAGATCATGTTCCTCTGGAAAATTAGGGTTTTCCTAAGTTTCCTTATTTAACGGAAATCGACAAGTGTGAATTTCGGTTCCCACAACGGGCGGATGTGGGTGTCGTGCTGTGAAGGCTTCGTGAGGCATAGTCTCGATGGTACTGTACTCTTGAGGGTGCTCGTCTAAATCCATCGATCGACACTCATCAAAGTCAATTGATCGATGTACATGGGATCGTATCGGTCGACGATCACGGGGTGATATCGATCGATAGTAGTCGCGAACGAAGTTTCTCTCATCATCAGATCTTTGAATCTCTTCTACTACCTCTTCCAAAAAAACATCATCAAGGATGGCAATGATGTTATGGTTGTTAGCAAGCTTCTACTTCTTTTGGGCTTCTCCTGTCTGAAACACCTGAGTCTCTAGCTTCTTCATATGGGTGTTTAAAGCATCTAGCTTTGTTTTGAGGGTGTTGTAGACAGAGTCAATCTTTCCATTGAAGTCTTTCTGGAGTTTCTGCTGAATCTCAAGGACCTTGTCAATTATCTCCTCCAGTTTAGTATCTTGGGTGGGTGGGTGTGGGTTGGAGTAGAATGAGTTTCCATAGCTCCTGNCTGAGTCTCTAGCTTCTTCATATGGGTGTTTAAAGCATCTAGCTTTGTTTTGAGGGTGTTGTAGACAGAGTCAATCTTTCCATTGAAGTCTTTCTGGAGTTTCTGCTGAATCTCAAGGACCTTGTCAATTATCTCCTCCAGTTTAGTATCTTGGGTGGGTGGGTGTGGGTTGGAGTAGAATGAGTTTCCATAGCTCCTGTTGTTGTTTGGGTTGCTGCTGCTGAAGGTGTTAGGCTTCTGTGAACTCTGGTTGAAGTTGTTTCTCTGGCATGTGAAGTTTCTGTATCCTCCTTGGTTACCAGATCTCTGAAAGCCAGCTCCACTGACCCAGTTCACATCTTCTTTTGTATAATCTTCACCTGCAGTTTCTGCATCCTCCACTGAACAAACCTGCTTGTTTAGTAACTTCTGCATGGTATCCAGTTGTGCTTGCACTTCATTGATGTATTCCTTCCCAAGGAATGATGTAGCTTTTGTCTTCATGAAGTTCTTTGTGCTGTAGCTGGAAGCTAAGTTATCAATTAACTTCACAGCCTCTTGTGGATTCCTGGTATTGAAGTTGCCATCATTAGCTGTATCAAATGCTCTTTGATAATCCAAGGTGATGCCTTTGTAGAAAGTGCAAAGAAGTTGCACTTTGTTGAATCCGTGGTGTGGGCAATCTCTTTGGTAGGACTTGAATCTGTTCCATGCATCTTTGAATGACTCTTCAGGATTCTAAGTGAATGTGGCGATCTTTCTTTTCCATTCTTCAGCGCGTGACTCATCAAAGAAGTTACACAGGAATGCGTTTTTGATGTCGCTCCAGGCTGTGAGGGAACCTGGTGGTAGTTGCCTCAGCCACTGCAAAGCTTCTCCAGATAAAGAATATTTGAAAAGCTTGCAGAGAAGATAGTCTTGAGGAACTCCATTGGCTTTTATGACGGTTATGAGATCCTTGAACCTCTCCAGATGGTCCATAGGATGCTCATTGGACAACCCACAGAAGGATATTTGTCCTACAAGGGTGTAGTACTGCGGCTTAAGCTCGAAATCTCCTCTCTGAATAGCAAGAGGGCGGATGGGTGATCGGTTGGAATAGAACTGATCTGGACGGTTGTAGTCAGCCAAAGATCTAGCTTGGTTAGCCTCTTCTACAGGTTGAATGATGTTTGTAGGGGCAGTTTCTTGCTCAGGTATGATCTCCTTTTGAGCGTTCAGCTTCTGACCTGCTGCATTACGCAGGTGACAATCTCGATCACTCAGGTCTCCATTCTCATCGGTAGTGAGAATAATAGGCGCTACCATGTCTCACCGGTTAGTATCGATCGATGTAAGGTAAGGTATATCAATCGATGTCGGATGAATGGTATCGGTCGACAAACGGTTGTTGATGTCGAGCGATGTGACGGTGAGAGTATCGGTCGACGTTCAGGGTATCTCGGTCGAATGTGGTAGGCAAGTCTCGGTCGACAAAGAAGTGTTGATGTCGATCAATGCGGAGCGTAGGTCTTTGCGGATGCTATGTTCCAAGCTGTGAGGGTCTTCTGAGTACACAAGTTTTTTGTTCTTGTTGCTTCTAGTACTGCTGGGCATGTACCTGAAAAAGACAAGGAAAACATTTTGGTGTCAGAAGATAAATAAAAAATAAAAGAAAAATAACCTAGACCTAATCAGATTAAATCTAATGGCTATCAAAGTTCCCCAACAATGGCACCTAATTTGATATCACTCAAATGTTTAACCCTAAGGAGTGAATTACTCTCTCAAATAAGAGTTTCAGTTGTAGTACTTAGGGATCGAATCCACAGGGAACTAAGGAACACAATAGATGTAATCCTAAGTGATTATCCTAGGTTGATTAATTAAAATAATAAATTGCAGTTTGTAAGCAATGGTAAGTTGCTCAAGAGAATAGGTTTTGGTTTAAGACAATAAAAGAAAGTAGTTAGATTCAAGGTTACTATTCAGATTATCAGGATTATAATGCTACATATGTTTTAGTGAATTGCTTGCAAGATATATAAGAACTTCGATTCTTAGACAGATCTAATAGCAGTCGCTAAATAGACTCATCCATTGATCTTATTGCCGGCAATATCGACCAATGTTTTGACAGCGATATCAGACGATCTGGGTTGCCGTCGATCGATGACTCTATAGGAGTATCGATCGATATAGCATATGATCGAATCAAAACTGTGTTCACCAAGATCATAGACCGGCTCGCGCACATCCCTAGAGGATCTAAGCTTATGCCAAATGATTTCAGGACAATGATTAACAAGTTAAATCACATCCATGATCATACTCTAGGTAGCTACTCTAGAGTAAGCATAGCATTAGGGTTCATTTGGATAATGAATATCAACAACTCAACATTCCATAGTTAGGGCTAATCCCTCATAACTATTTGAACCCTAAATCTAACAAAGAAATCTACTCAGACATAGCTGAAAGATTCATAACAGCAAGGTAATAATAGAAACTCATTAGATTTAAAGATTGAACTTTTGGTTCTTGGAACAACAAATCTCTTTGTGTGTTTCCTCTAAATCTAGAATTCTATAACCTTTAAGAATTAAGATGAAAAGAAATACTTTATTGCTAAGTATAGAAAAGAACAAAAGAACTTGAAAGGATTCAAAAGCATACAAAGCACAAGAAAGCATGCCTTGCCAAACACATAGGCAAAAACTATAAATATGAGTTCCATTAGGTTAAAAACTCGTCAGGGGCATAATTGTAATATTGGGAAGACTTGGGCTTCAAGTCGGCCAAGTCANAAAGAACAAAAGAACTTGAAAGGATTCAAAAGCATACAAAGCACAAGAAAGCATGCCTTGCCAAACACATAGGCAAAAACTATAAATATGAGTTCCATTAGGTTAAAAACTCGTCAGGGGCATAATTGTAATATTGGGAAGACTTGGGCTTCAAGTCGGCCAAGTCAGACTTGTTCTCCACGCTTCATATCGATCGATGGTACATGGTGTACATCGATCGATGGAGTATCTCGACTTCATCTTCTATGAAAGCTTCATCGATCGATTACACAAGGTGTGTATCGATCGATATGTATCCTTGTTGTCTGATCTTCATAGTCATCTCGGAAAACTCTCCTTTAAGCTCCATAAGGGCACCTGAATCATCACTTTACTCCAAAATGCTCCTGAACCTAAAAACATACCTAATAAACTCCAAAACTTATAAAAACATATCAATACCATGGCTAAAAGCGGGTCAAAATCATAGTATATCAACGGACCACCTTTATGACCTTGTATGGTCCTTCCCAGTTTGCTCCCAGTTTTCCGGCGTTTTGTTCTGAAGTGTTTTGGAAGACTTTTCGTAGGACTAGTTTGCCTACTTGAAATCTACGGCCTCGTACGTTCGAGTTGTTGTACTTTGCTGCCACTTGTTGGTAATTCTGAATTCGGCCGAGGGCCTGATCCCGTCATTCGTTATATAGATCGAGTTCGTCGAGCAGCATCAGGTTGTTTGACTCCTCTCTTTCCGGGAGCAGCCGCCTGCGTACTCTCAGGACTTCGACTTCTGACGGGATCATGCACTCTGTTCCGTATACGAGGGCGAATGGGGTTTCACCCGTTGCTCGTCTCGTGGTCGTGCAATGTGACCACAAAACTCCTTTCAGCTATTCTGCCCACTTGCATTTTTTGGCGTCAAGGTGTTTTTTGAGGCTGTCGAGGATAGTTTTGTTTATGGTCTCAGCTTGTTTGTTGCCTTAAGGATATCTTGGAGTTGATTTTGTTAGTCATATTTTCCATTTCTCGCAAAAAGCTTTGAATCTTGTCGAAATAAACTGAGACATGTTATCCGTTACGATTTTGTAAGGGAGTCCGTGCCTGCAAACAATATTTTTCCATACAAAATTTTCTATTTGGGCGTATTTGATGCTTGCGTAAGAATCTTCTTCGACCCATTTGGAGAAAAGTCGGTCAGGACTAATAAGAAACGTTTTTGTTTCGATGCGTGCATCGGTCCGACTATATCCATTGACAGTCGCATGAATGGATATGGCGCTGAGATGGATGAAAGTACTTCCACTGGCTGATGGATAGTCGGGGCGTGTCTTTGGCACTTCTCAAATTTTCGTGAATAATCCTTGCACTCTTTGACCATTGTCGGCCAGGTCATGAGTGGTCCGGAGAATCTCCACTTATAGAGTTCTCCGTCGACAAGAACATATCGTGCGGCTTGAGTCTTTATTTTTCGGACCGCCCAGTTTTTCAATGGGAGTTCCCCGTTAGCTATGTACGCGAGGATCGTTTCCATCCATGGACGACTGAACCCGTAGTTGGACTGATCTGCGGCTGGGCAATCATTGTTTCGTCAATGTCGTCTTGCGGTTTTTTGATCAGGTTTACGACGATGGGTGGTCCGATACTAGGATGTTCAATGAACTCCACGGGGATTACCCAGCTCAAACTGGGATCCGAACTCGATGCCAAGGCAGCCAAAGTTTCTAATTGAGAGTTTTCCGACCGAGGAATTCGAGTGAGGGAGAATTGATCAAAGCTTTGAGCTAGATCCTGAACCAGGGTCAGATATGCTTCCATTCTTTCGTCTATTGCTTCGTATTCCCCGCTGAACTGGCTGGCCACTAGCTTAGAATCGCATTAGTCCTGGAGGTTGCGAATCTTTAGACCGTGAGCCAGCCGTAATTCTGCGATTAAGGTTTTGTATTCGGCTTCATTGTTCGAGGCGTGGAAAACTAATCGAAACAATTGTTCCAGCACTTCTCCCGTTGGGGCTGCCAGTCGGATGCCGATTCTGGAGCCTTGTTTCGATGAGGATCCATCAACGTATAGGGTCCAGGTCGAGTTCGGCTCCTGGTTGGGTGTGCCTCCTGCCGGGAGCTCTACTAAGAAGTCTGCAAGTACTTGCGATTTTGCACAGGTCTTTGCACGGTATTCGATGTCGTACTCACTCAGCTCGATCGCCCATTTTGCCAACCTCCCCGACTGGCTAGGGTTGTGCAAAGTAGTGTGGAGAGGGAAAGAATTGGGTAGGACGATGGTGTGAGATTGGAAATACAGCCTTAGTTTTCTTGCCGACATTACCACTACTAATGCCAATTTTTCCATCATCGGGTATCGCGTTTACGCGTCTAACAAGGTTTTACTTACGTAAAAAAATTGGTTTTTGCTCGCGCGTTCTTCCCGGATGAGGACGCCACTTACGGCCGTTATTGACACTACGATGTAGAGGAATAGTGGTTCTCCTTCTACTGGTTTCGCGAGTTCTGGCGGAGTAGCTAAGTAATGCTTTAGCTGTTGGAAATCTTTCTCGCATTCCTCGGACAACTCGAATTTTTTGTCTTCCTTCAAAGTATCGTAGAAAGGAAGAAATTTATCCGTTGATCGTGAGATGAAGCGGTTAAGTGCCGCGACTCTTCCGGTCAGTCTTTGTACTTCCCGCGTCGTCCTGGGGGACACCATTTCCATTAGCGCTGTGATTTGTTTCAGGTCGGCCTCAATTCCTCGGTAGGTGACGAGGTATCCCAATAATTCTCCGGATGCAACAGAAAACCGGCAGTTGGCGGGATTTAGCTTCCTGTTGTGCAAATTGAGCCTCTCGAAACATTCTTGGAGGTGCGCGACATGATCTTGCTCTTTGAGCGATTTCATGAGCATATCGTTGATGTACACTTCCATCGATTTTCCGAGTTGTTTAGAGAACATGCGATTGACGAGTCATTGATAAGTCGCGCCGCCATTCTTAAGGCCGAACGACATTACTTAATAACAGTATGTTCCGAGATCGGCTATTAATGCAGTTTTCTCTCGATCGTCAGGGTTCACCATGATCTGATTGTACCCGGAAAAAGCGTCCATAAAAGATAAGAGTTTGTTTCCTTCCATTGACACAACCAAGCGGTCAATATGCGGCAGTGGATAGCTATCTTTAGGACACGCTTTATTTAGGTCAGTGAAATCGCCGTAGACTCGCTACTTCCCGTTCTTTTTCTAGACAACGTTAGGATTTGCGAGCCAGTCAGGATATCTAACTTCCATGGATCCAAACTTGAGGAGTCTGTCGACCTCATTGTTGACTGCTTCGGCGCGTTATGGTCCCAGCTTCCGTCTCTTTTGTTTGACGGGTTTGGACGTCGGGTCAAAGTTGAGTTCGTGACAAGTGATGTTTATGTCGATTCATGGCATGTCTTCTGCGGTCAATGCGAATGTGTTTGAGTTCCTTTTAAGACAAACCAAGAGCTCGTATTTTAAACTCTCGTTTAGTTTCGCACCAATTTCAACGCAGCATTCTGGGAACGCTTCATCAATGCATACCAAGACGACGGGTTCGCACGTAGGTTTGCGCTTCCCTTCCAGCACTTTGGCTGCTTGTGGCTGCCAAAAGATTTTGGTTTTATCTTGTTCTGGGGCATTGTCGAGGGAAGACGGTTTCTTTTTCTTTTTGGAGGGAGCATCAGCCAAAGGACTTCTTCGTTTTAAATCCACGGGATAGCAGACCTACGAGATTTTCCGATTTCCCTAGATGGTCTCGATTCCGCGCGGGGTTGGTAACTTGAGACAAATATGGTACGTCGATGGTACCACTTGCATCGAGTTTAACCACGGTGTTCCTATGATTTCCTTGTAGGATGTGGGTTGGTCAACGACTAGGAATTCGACGATTTTGATCATGCTTCCAGCTTGAACCGTAAGGTTAACAGTGCTGAGAGTCATGGTGATTTCTCCCAAGAGTCCTACTAGCGGGCTTGAGTTTTCCGCAATTTCGGATGTATCGATTTCCATTCTCTCGAGGGTGTTTTTGAAGATATCAGCCGAGCTTCCGGTGTCGACTAATATCCTTGTGACATCCATATTCTCGATTTTCAGATCGATGACAAGGAGGTCGTTAAGAGGTTTGATCGAGTAGATCGTTGTTCTGTCCTTGAATGAGATGCCATCGCCGTTAAAGTTAGGAATATCATTTTTCATTTGTTCGGTGGTTATTGTGTAAGAGAATATGAACCCCCCCCCCTCTTTCTAGCGCGAAACTGTGGGAACCGATATTCACACTGTCAATTTTCCGTTCAATATGGAAACTTAGGGAAAACCCTAATTTTCCCAAGGTTCTGGATCTCTGCGGAAACACACTAAAACGAAAAAGATAACAGAATATAGATGAAGAAGCTGCGCAAAGGCTATTATTGATAAAGATATTGAAAGCTGTTACAAACAGAATCGCGGAACTTGGACAACCAAACGTTCTAAGAATCCGACTTGCTAGTCTAGCCACCTAAGTCCCAAATTCGCCTAAGCTAAGAGTAGTTTTTCTAGGTATAAAAAGCTCTGCCTCCTCTCGACTTCGACCTCATGCTTATATACTCCTTCTCTAGGCGTTGGTATTTCCTTTTCCGCTCTGATTCGCGCTTATTGGAAATATTCCATTTATCTCGATCTTTCCAGTTTTCTTCGGAAAACTTCTATTTTCGTCTTTAAACTTGACATTAACCCATTCCTGCAAGTACTGAGTTAACCGTAATCATATCTTTGGGCTGGATCTTGTCTAATGTTGTGAGTGGGATTTTATCGCGTTTTAGGACTTTCCGAACTGTTTTGCGATTTATCCGTTTTACGACTTTAGATGAGATCGTTTCCTGATACAATGCAGTTTTTTATAAAATATCTCGAGTTAATCGTATAGTTTGGCAATGTTCGGTGTTTTGTTTAACCGTTGCCATTTTTACTCGAGGTTTTCAGAGAAAACAAGTATTTAGCGGTTTTTTTATAAAATATCTCGAGTTAATCGTATAGTTTGGCAATATTCGGTGTTTCGTTAACTGTTGCCATATTATACGATTGACTCGAGGTTTTACGAGAAAACAATTCTTTCACGGTCTTTATCGTAAAACTCCAACGGTAAGACGGATCAAGACGAAACGATAGATTTTACGATCACGGTTCAGAGTACGATCGAGTAAAGGAGCACGGTTGATTTGGCTCAGCTGGCCTTTTGGCGAGCTTGACAAGGGTGTTCGGCTCACCAACAGGCGAGCTTGTCAAGTAGGGCCAGCTCACCTGTTTGCGAGCTGGATGGTTGTTCGGTTTTGATCGTTTTCTCTATTCTTGGCCCGAGATCCTTTCGGAGGATGTAAGGAGAAGTAATCGTAGACGTTGATTTCGAGATTACCGTTTTTGACCCAAAAATTATTTAGTTTATATTCTTTTTTATGAGGACAATTTGATAACAAATTTCAGAAGTTATTTCGGGTCATGTAATGGTTGTATTTCATTAACACAATTGTGTTCTGTTTATTTATTTAATTTCTTTCAGGTTAAATGAAAATTTTAAGTTGGAATTGTCAGGATCTCTGTAGTAAATGGACTATTAGTTATTTGAGAGAAATTTGGTCGAAACACAAACCAAGTTTTCTTTTTCTTTCTGAAACAAAACAACAGTTTGATTTCGTCCAGTCTTTTCAATTTCCTTTTTGTTATTCTCATCTTCATACTGTTAATCCTCAAGGAAGAAGTGGTGGGCAGGCACTCTTGTATGCTTATACTCTTCAGGTTAATATCATTTCTTCGAATAATATGATTATTGATGTGGAAACGGAGTATAAAGGTTAACGTATTTTTAGTTCTTTTGTTTATGGGGAACCGAATCAAAGACTTTGGGATCAGGTTTGGGAAAGGCTTACGTGCTTAGATATTGTTAGAGATGAACCATGGTTTATTATTGGTGATTTAAATGAGATAACCAGGAACAATGAAAAACAAAGGGGGGGGGGGGTCCTGCTTCATGCAGATTCTTTTCTCTCTTTTAATAACATGATTCAAAATTGTGGTTTATTGGAGTTTCCAAGTCGAGGGAACACACTCTCTTGGAGTGGTCAGAGAGGAGGCCATGTTGTTTAGTGTCGGTTAGATCGAGCTTTGGGTAATATTGAATGACACAATTTGTTCCCATGCTTCTTTGTTGAATACTTGAGAATGATAGCTTCAGAGCATCGTCCGATAGTAGCTACCGTTGATGACAAAATTGTAAAATTTCGTAGACAAATTCGGTTTGATAAAAGATGGATTGGTGAGGATTTTTTGATGGGGTCGATAGAACGGGGTTGGTCAGTGTGGAGAGATGGACGACAACACAGATTTATTGATAAGATCCATAATTTCCAATACCCGATTTCTGTATGGCGAAAAGGAAAACTACCATATGGGAAAGAGAAAATTAATAGTTTACAAAGGGCTCATGAGGAAGTCCAAAATGATATGTCAAAATCGCATGAAGAGGTTGTAGAGGTCTCGCGTAAATTGAAAGAGGCATATAGGGATGAGGAATTAGATTGGGAACAAAAGAGTAGAACTACGTGGCATACACATGGTGATAGGAATACAAAATTTTATCATGCTTTGACAAAGCAAAGACGGATTCAAAACAGAATTATTGGCTTGTATAATGAGGAAGTGAACTGGGATAACTCAGAAGAGGAGATTGAAGGTGTGGCGGTTAAGTATTTTGCGGATTTATTTCAAACAACGTCCCCTTCTAACTTTGATAGTTTTTTGGAGGAAGTCCCAGAATTGGTAACAGAGGCTCAGAATTTAAGGTTAACAGCTCTTGTAACGGAGGAGGAAGTGAAATTAGCGTTATTTATGATGCATCCTGAAAAAGCTCCAGGTCCTGATTGCATGACGACTTTATTCTATCAGCATTCTTGGTCAGTAATTATGGATGATGTCGTTAACATGGTTAATGACTTCCTAAGATCAGGAACTTTAGATGATAGATTTAATTTGACTAACATATGTCTCATTCCTAAAACATCTAGGCCAAACCGTATGACGGAATTACGGCCTATTAGTCTTTGTAATGTCGGTTATAAAATTATTTCAAAGGAGTTATGTCTGAGGCTTAAAGTATTACTCCCTAATTTGATCTCAGAGACCCAATCTGTCTTTGTCTCAGGAAGATTAATTTCGAATAATATTCTCATTGCTCAAGAAATGTTTCATTGTTTACGAACAAATAATGCTTGTAAGGAAAAATATTTTGCGACTAAAACGGATATGAGTAAGGCTTATGATAGGGTTGAATGTTCCTTTATGCAACGGGTTCTCTTAAAGTTGGGATTATGTTCGATTTGCGTATCTCGTTTGATGAAGCGTATTTCATCAGTTGCATATAATGTTTTGCTTACTGGTCAACCGAAAGGGAGGATTGCTCTGGAAAGGGGACTGTGCCAGGGAGATCCCTTGTAACCCTACCTAGTTATTTTGTGTACAGAAGCTCTTATTGCAAACGTTAAAAAGAAGAGAGAGATAAGCGTTTAACAGGTTTAAAAATCTCACGTGGTGGCCCTTCGATTTCTCATTTTCTTTTTGCAGATGATAGTTATTTTTTTTGTAAAGCTACCTCAGCAGAACGTGGAGTTATTCTTTTTCTCCTAAAGGAATATGAGGCCGTATCGGGAGAACTAATCAATTTTTATAAGTCATCCCTACAGTTTGGTCATAAGGTCCATGAACCAAAGAGGTTGGAAATCACTGCAGAATTAGGAATCTCAAATCTGGGCGGTATGGGGACTTATTTGGGTATTCCTGAGAGTTTGGGCGGATCAAAAGTACAGGTTTTTGGTTTCATAAATGAGAGGGTCAATAATAAGGTCAATAGCTGGACCGTCAGATTTCTAACAAAAGGAGGGAAAGAGGTAATGATTAAATCTGTCACCTCTACAATTCGCAATCATATTATGTATTGCTATAGATTACCTAAGACGATCACAAAGAAGATTACAGGTGCTGTGGCTCATTTTTGGTGGAGTAGTAATGGTAATAAATAGGGAATTCATTGGATCTCTTGGGATAAAGTATGTAAACACAAGGATGAGGGAGGTTTAAGTTTCTGTGATCTTCAGTATTTTAATATTGCATTATTGGCAAAGCAAATATGGCGATTAATAGACAAACCACATTGTCTATTTTCAAGAGTCTTCAAAGGCCGTCATTTTCGGAAATCTGATCCTTTGGATCAACAAAGATCTTACTCCCCATCTTATTGTTGGAGAAGTATCTGCTCCACTAGATCTCTGGTTAAAAAAGGGCTAACCAAAAGAGTGAGAAACGGAAAATCTATCTCCGTATGGAATGATCCGTGGATTCCGGCTACTCACCCAAGGTCAGAAAAACCAAAAAAAAAAATATATAATTTTTAAATCCTTCTCTAAAGGTGAAACATCTCATCAACCCGGTAAAATCCTCATGGAATGTTGAGTTTCTTAATGCATATATACATCTCGATGATGTGAAAGTTATCAAAGGATTGGCAATCAGTCAGTTTCATCAACCAGATTCTTATGGGTGGATGTTCACATAAACCGAGAAATATACGGTTAAATCAGGTTACAAAATAGAATCCCTATATCCGAATAACGAAACAAATATGGCTACCTATGTGCCAAATATTAACCCGTTGTTAGGTTATACTTGGAAATTGGCATGCCCGCCAAAACTGAGACATTTTATTTGGCAAGCTATAAAAGAAACTCTCCCAGTGGCAAAAAAAATTGAGGACATGTGGTATTGACTGTGAAGAATATTGTCACATTTGTGGTGCAGAGGATGAAACCATTAATCACGTTCTATTTGAATGCCACTGGCACTGCAAACATGGGCGCTATCGAAAGTACCATCTCCTCTGGGTATTTTCCCTACTGCCTCGGTGTTTACAAATATGGATTATCTCTTTTGGTGGCTTCCAAAAAAATATGACTTCACTTCATTTCCTTGGATATTGTGGTATATCTGGAAAAGTATGAATGATAAAATTTACACTAATAAGATTGGTACCCCATATCGAAAACTTCGGATAGAGGAAGTGGAGGCAGAGGTGTGGGAAAACGCCCAACTTCGGATAGAGGAACTTTGCCCACTTTTGATTGGCAAACAAATAGGCAATGTAGAATTTGCTTTATTGACAGTGGATGGAAGGAACAGGATAAGTTCACAGGTCAAGGATGGTTCTGCAGAACCTTTGGTTCCGATGAGAAGATGATGGGGGCGATGAATCTCTGAAGAAGTTTATAAGCTTTACATGCCGAGTGTGAAGCATAGATATGGGCTATGGAGTGCATGAAGACCCTCAATTTCTCAGATGTAATTTTCACAACAGACTGTTCTCAACTAGTGAAGATTTTGTCATCACCCGAAGAATGGCCAGCTTTTGCTACACACCTGAGGAGTTTCAGCGAAGTTAGACTTTCTTTCCTACCATCAAGATCTGACATATTCCAAGAGCTCAAAATATAGTGGCGTAAAACCTTGCACGAGGTGCTAGGAGTTCCCCTTCTGCTATGTTTTATGTCGATTCTATGCCTCCGGTTTGGTTCTCCAAATCGGGTGTGCATATATCATAGTTTAGTTTTATATTGTTGTCAAAAAAAAAAACTAAATGAATTAAAATGTGGTGAGTTTAACTAATGGGGAAGATTGATATTATTAATAGGTGGGTAGGGTTAAATTTGGGCTGGTTTAAATTTATTTTAAAATTAAATTTAAGTCCAATAAATTACGGATGGATCCTGCTTTAACCGAGTTCGGTCGTTTATCAGTAAGAAGGTGATGGAACTCGTCGGTGGATTATTTCAAAGGCATCTTACTATTAATGGGTGAAAGATTTGATTTATAAATGAAAGAGTTGGTTTATAAATAAGGAAAAAACGAGATGAGACGGTGTCACTCGATGAGTTAGCCGGAAAAAGTGCAAGTTTGAAAAGGTACAGAGTGTAAAACCCTAGTTCTAGCCGCCATGTAAGTCAGTGTTCAATTTCAAGATCCCTTCCTTGTTGCCTCCTCTTTCCCTTTTATAGTGGTTTTTCCTCACCCTAGATGACCTAAGTCAGTTTCTCTTTAAAGGCCTCTCGTTAATGGGCTTCTTGTTCGGCCCAGTAGTGTGGATCATTTCGCCGACTGCTCTTAGTCGTTTAGTCTTCTAAGCGACTAGACTTGAGCCAACCGAAGCGGTCTCGAGCCGAGCTGATATGTGATCAGATAGTGGAGCTGACTTAGGTTGTTTCTAAATAGGCTGAGCCTGCTATCTGATGGGCCTTATGGGAGGGAGTAATGCACCTCTTACCTTAAGTCCCTCCAGTCTGTTGCTGGGTTATACGGTAAGTCAGAACGGATTTTTTAGATTGGGTCCATCAGATAGCAGGTTCAGTTGTCCGTTTGGCACACATCAAGGTAGAAACTCGGCTATCGCTCCGGGCGCGATCTGGAGAACGCAAAGAAATCAGTTCAGGTAGGGTCGCCGAGTACTCGACAATCTGTTCTCAAAGTCTGCGTAAGTGTTTGCTCGTCGATCAGTCCTGATGCGTTAGTCCAATTGTTTGCTCGTCGATCTCTTGATACATTAGTCAAGTCGTTTACTAGTCGATGTGTCAGTCAAGTTGTTTGCTTGTCGATCCTTCTCGTTTCGGTAGTCAAGTGTTTGATCGTAGATCTGTCTCAATGCGTAAGTCAAGTCGTTTGCTCATTGATCTGTCTCGATGCGTTAGTCAAGTTGTTTGCTCATCGATCTGTCTCAATGCGTTAGTCAAGTCGTTTGCTCGTCGATCCGTCTCGATGCGTTAGTTAAGTCGTTTGCTAGACGAACGAAGGAAATTTTGACGTTGCGGGAATGTGAACAGTCGCGTGGGAGTGGGCATCTTAGAGGATTTCGTCCCATTAAAATGCGAAGGGTCGCAGCGAATTAAGGCCAAACTAGGCTTTAATAGACCTAATTATGGCTCTTGGAGTCGCGCCTATTCATCCTTATATATAATCCTCCTCTCTTTATTCTCTTTATTTTCTCCGCAGCCACATGTACCTTCTCTCTCCCTTCTCTCTACTTTCTCTCTCTAGCCTGTTGTAGAATTATATAGTTTTCGTCGGTAAGATGTGTCCGCGAAGAAGGTTGACTCGATAAGAGAAGGGAAAGGGGATCGCGACGGCGTCGAGACCTGCTAGAGACAAGATGACTAACAAACCTTTAGAGGATTTTGACCAAGTGCATCAAAACGCGTTGACGGACGTGGCGGGTCTTAGCTTGTCACAAAGACATCTTGTCGTTGACGGGAAGAGACAACGCAGAGGTGAAGACGGTAGAAATGCTGCCGCTGAAATATTGAATGATCCTTGACAGAGTCAATCCAGACCAACGCAACCTAGACCGACGCGGACAAGCTCTAATCGATATCATTTCGTTCGATTTAGATTCATTGGTGCGAGACGAGCAAGGAAGAAGCTCTTCCCCTGGTCCTGACTCGCTATCTTGGGCGTGGGGTTTTCGAGCGAGAGTCTGCAGTTCCTCGGGCGTCATTGCGCCCCCTAATATTGAAGGGCAGTCGTAGAAGAATACCTGTGGAAGATTTTCTCATCGCCTGCGATGCCGTCAGCGTAGCATATCTGATTACGACCAAAGAGCAACGTCCCTGGCCGCCTCCAGTCGTGTATCAATGCATTTACCAGCTCTACTTCGAGGATAACACTAAACTTTGGTTCCCGATCTCTAGTCTGATAACATCTTATGTCTCTCGTTGTGATTTGGCTATTAGTAAGATGGTGAATGGAGTATACCGCACGGCGGTCCCGTTGATGGTGATGGCGCCGAGATTGATATATCTTTGTATTGTCGGGCATTCGAGGAGTTGACGGTCCATAACACCTTTGGACCATGGCCACTTCTCGGTTAAAATGAGAATGAACTATAACATAATAACTGGTCACCCAATCAAAACTCCGCACTGGCAGCGATATTACTTTTTTATCAAATTTGATAAATACTCTTTGTCGAGCCGCCGGGCGAGGAGTTCTGAACTTATTGGAATTAGCGTACTGTTAGATAGGCTCTCTCAATCCTTGGTTGTTATGTGTAATCTGACAATTTTTTTTTGTCTCGTGCAGTTAATCACCCGTACTTCTCGGGCGTTCCGGAAAAGTTTTTCTCCAACGCGTGGGCTTTTGTCAAACTCGGCCATCAAAGGTGGCCTAATATAAGTGAAGAGAGGAGACGTCGTGCTTTGAATCGTGTTGATCGGGGTAAGAAATTTTGCACCTCGTCTCGTTACTCGCTTTTCGAGCGACTTCTTACTTTTAATAATATGTGCAGGCGATTGGGATTCAAGGCTTCCGTATCAAGATCAAAAGAGCAAGAAGAGGTTGAATCTTTTTTCGAGATCTAGTGAAACTAGGCGCTTATAATGAAACAGTTGCCAGACCTTTCTTTGGTTATCGAAGCTAGGCGCGAGGGCCCTTCTCGAGTGACTGGGTTGATTAATATGATCGATGGTTTCGGTCATCATGGAGTGGAGCCATCCAATCACGCCGTTCAATCTTCTGTCGGGGATACTGGCGCCAAGACGCCTGACCTTGCGAGCAGGGGCCGGAAGAGGTCACGGGTTGATGACTCTGGAGGTCAAGCTGATGACCTCAAAGCGGTCGAAGGCAATCAACCTACTGATCTCCCTGTCAAGAAGAAGAAGAAAAAGAAGAAGAGTACAAAATCTGCCAAGGCTGCTTCCGGAGCAGGGAACATCCCGCATCTTAGGGATGAATCTGGGGGTGATCCATTGTGATAACCTGTGGGGACCGAAATTCACACTTGTCGATTTCCGTTAAATAAGGAAACTTAGGAAAACCCTAATTTTCCAGAGGAACCGGATCTCTGCGAAAGCCAACGACAAGTAACCAAATAATTGCGGAAAAATATGAAAAACATAATAAAACGAATTTATAAAGAAAGTCGATCTTATTTCCGATTAGCGTAAGAGTGTTGCGATCATTACAAGGAATTAAAAAGGCTTTGGCCGCAGGGGCCATCAGCGAGTTACAAACATAAAACCCTAGATCTAGTCGAGTCGCAGCTCGATAACGAAAAACGGAAAAAGATAGGAAAAAAGGTTTGAATGATTTCGGACTGAACCTTATGAAAGGCTGCCTACGTCCCCCTTTCGGGGATCAACTCGAACATAGTTCAGTTGATAGAGCTGGACAAGAGATCAAACCGCCTGGGCGAGTTCGTCTAGTAATTGAGCGCCAGTCATAGAAACCGAACTTGTCGAGAAAAAGCCTAAGTTTCTAAGTGCGGAAAATTCTAAATCTAGAAAAGTTGTGAAAGTCTCAGATGAGAGCTCTGAAATTTGTTCTCGTGCTTCTGCCCTATGCCTCTTGCTTATATACTCCTTCTTAGGCGGTTTTAGTCTTTCCATTTTGCTCGGAACCGAATATTTCGGGAACTTTCCATATCTGTCGATCCTTCCTTTTCTTCTGCGGAAATCTTCTATTTATCTTCAAACTTGCCTTTTATCTTCCGTCTGCGAGTAGACCGTCAAAGCGTTATCGTATCTTCGGGTTTGATTTCGTTAACGTCGCGAGATGGGTTTTTATCGTGTTTTAGGACCTTTCGGGCCGTATTACGATAAAAACCGTTTTACGACTTTAACGAGACCGTTTCCTGATCCGATGCCGTTTTTTTATGATTCTCTCGACGTTTTTTATTAAAAACGTGTTTTTTATAATCTTAACGAAGAATCTCGGATAAATCGTATAGTTTAGGCGACGTTCGGTGTTTTGATTAACCGTTACCGTCTTATACGATTTCTTCGAGTTCTTTTCGGGAAAACGGAGTTTTACGGTTTTTATCGTAAAACTCGAACGATAGGATGGATCGAGACGAAACGGGAGACATTTCGACCGTGATTTGGAATACGATCGTGTCGAAGTACGTATGCCTTGAATCAAGGATATGGGAGATCGAGGCTCGGGATGGTCGGCTCGACGTACGTCGAGCTAGTTCAGCTTGGCTAGGTCGCCATATGGCGAACTAGGCGAAAAGAACCAGTGGGGCAAAGTCAGCACCTTTTAGTTCGCCCAATGGCGATCTAGCCGGGACGGGACTATTTCGCCCATCGGCGAACTAAGCCGGCTCGGCGAACTAAGCCGGCTCGGCTTAGTTCGCCCGTGGGTGAACTAGTCGTGACTAGTTCGCGTTTTACGGCTGTTTCGGTTTTTTTGCAGTTTCGTAAAACGATTCTTCGAGTTTTATAAAACGATTCTTCGAGTTTTATAAAACGATTCTTCGAGTTTTATAAAACGATTCTACGGGTTTTATAAAACGATTCTTTGAGTTTTATAAAACCATTCTCGAGTTTTATGAAACGATTCTTCGAGCTTTATAAAATGATTCTCGAGTTTTATAAAACGATTCTTCGAGTTTTATAAAACGATTCTTTGAGTTTTATAAAACGATTCTCGAGTTTTATAAAATGATTCTTCGAGTTTTATAAAACGATCTTCGAGTTTTATAAAACGGCTTCTCCAGTTTTATAAAACGATCTTCGAGTCTTATAAAACGGCTTCTCGAGTTTTATAAAACGAACTTCGAGTTTTATAAAACTGCTTCTCGAGTTTTATAAAACGGCTTCTCGAGTTTTATAAAACGATCCTCGAGTTTTATAAAACGATCTTCGAGTTTTATAAACGGCTTCTCGAGTTTTATAAAATGATCCTCGAGTTTTATAAAACGATTCTCGAGTTTTATAAAACGATCCTCGAGTTTTATAAAACGATCTTCGAGTTTTATAAAACGGCTTCTCGAGTTTTATAAAATGATTCTTCGGGTTTTATAAAACGATTCTTCGAGTTTTATAAAACGATTCTTCGAGTTTTATAAAACGATTCTAGAGTTTTATAAAACGACTCTTCGAGTTTTATAAAACGATTCTTCGAGTTTTATAAAACGATTCTCGAGTTTTATAAAACGATTCTTCGAGTTTTATAAAACGATCTTCGAGTTTTATAAAATGGCTTCTCGAGTTTTATAAAACGATCTTTGAGTTTTATAAAAC
>CAKOAT010203710.1:13832-24637 GCA_932364175.1 Eruca vesicaria subsp. sativa
GGATGGGATGCAATGGTAGTACAGAGGTTGTTGGCTATTGTGATGCTGATTGGGCTGGTGATAGGTCGGATAGAAGATCAACTACAGGATACTGCACCTTCATTGGAGGAAACCTTGTAACTTGGAAGAGCAAGAAGCAGAAGGTTGTATCTTGTTCAAGTGCTGAAGCTGAGTATAGAGCAATGCTGAAGCTTACCAATGAGTTGGTCTGGATTAAGGGAATACTGAAGCATTGGAGATTGATCAAGCAACCGCAATGACTATGCATTGTGATAACCAACCAGCTATTCACATTGCCACAATTTCAGTGTTCCATGAGAGGACTAAGCACATTGAGGTGGATTGTCACAAGGTTAGGCAGATATAGTATTGGGAGTGTGTTGGAATAATAAAAGATAGAGAAGACGAAGCAAGCTGGATTAAGGTTCAAACTAGGACAGCAAAGTGAGAAGATTTGAATCTGTCTACTGTTCATCCAAAACCTAACCAGACTTGACTTGCAAGGCAAGGAATGAGTGGGGAAGACATTATGGACGTGGCTAATGCTCCAGAAGTCAAGGCATTCAGTTTGAATGCAATTGGAACTAGCTGGTCTGATTTAGACAAGAAAGAGAGCAAGTGGTGCATAAGAAGAAGGACTGACCTGTCACCATCACACCAAGCTAAATGTGCCATCTCTCTCCAGTCACTTTCTCTCATGCTGGATGTGACATACCAGTCTGCCCCAGCCAGTTCTGAACCTGCTCTGATCTCTCTTTCCCTACAATATTAGTTATTTAAGTTTCCCTGTTTTATTAGTAGTTTAATGTGCTTGGTTTGTCTTGTAACTTGGCTATAAAGCCCCCACATGTAGGCCACGAAATGTTTAAGGAGAAATGAACCAACTCCTTCACTTATTCTCTGGTTCACNACACACTCTCAAATACTCTATTCTCTCTGGTGTACACGACCTCATACTCTCCAAATTCTCATAATCTTTCAATCTCACTCACAAAACAGTTTCTTAGCCAAAACTGATTCTCTTTGACCCAAACTCTTCATTCTCTGAATACACTCGCCTAAACACTTCATCCTCACCATATTCTCACCATTTTCTTTTTATTCTCACAGAGTGATCTTGCCATGTTAAACAAGAAGTGAAGATCAGTTGGGAGATGTTTTTACCAGGCAGCTAGGCAAAAGACAATGGAGTCCATACACATCAGGTTAGGACTCATTGATCTCACGCCTAAAGGATAATCTATATACTTCCCTGATCATGAGGTCTCTACTCTTTTACTCATCAAGGTTTTGTCCCAAATGGGTTTTCTTTGATGAAGTTTTAATGAGGGAGAGCTCATGGTCCTTCCAAGCTTGACTTGCTCCACATGGTCAAGCTTGAGGGGGAGTGTTAAGATTAATAAAGGAGATATGAGTACTTAAAGAGAGATGATCAGATTATGGAGCTGAGTAGCTTGTGTACCAAGGATAGTGTTGTGAGATGAGCATGGTGGGTTGAGAGGTAAACTAAGTGGTTATGATCTCGGATCAATGGTGGTGAGAATTTACCATGGCAGTAACAATTAGTTACTGTGGTAACTAAGTTGTTACTGTGGTAAATTATCACTTAGTTTACCTTGGTGAAAGACTCGTGACAAGGAAGAAGGTTTGGGAGCTGAATGTTACCGTTGAGAGGATAAGAGAGGCTGGATAAGGTTCAGCTTTTGCTAGCTGTAAAGTAGAAAGCAATGCTGGAAAGCAAATGGCATCTAGTCAAGATGCCATTAGCATCACTCGTGTGGCTCCTCTTATTGGATGGTTTTGAATTAAGAGGATCCTCTCCCTTGACTACACATGCTTAGTCTTATTTTATCTCTTTTCTACTTTATCTATTTAAGCTTGTATCTGAATGTAATCTCTCCGTAAGCTAATTAATATACACGAGTATTCTCTTGGTTCATCATGATTCTCCATTAATCTCTCTTTGATTCTTCTTTACTCTACAAATCACTCTTTATTTCTACACATTTTAGTGCATATTTAGGGTGAAGTGTACGGACAAGGAGTGTCCGTACAACTGAAGTTACCATTCTAGAATAAGTAAGTTACTATTCTTGAATGTGCATCCGTGGGAGTGAAGGCAAGTAAGGGAGCAAAGTCTCTAAGTGAGAAGGAAGGTTAGGGAGTGTCCATGTTACCGTTTAGAGATAAGGAGAGCGAGCCTTTACAAGCTGTACACGGCTGGAAAGGCAAGCAGCATCTTGTCAAAGATGCTAAAGGCATCAAGCATGTGTTGGATCCTAACCATTCATTTCAAAATGGAAGCGCCTAACCTATTGACTCCACATGCTTCACTTGACCATCTTATCTTCTCCTTTCTTGTGTGTAATCTAAGCTGAGCATATAAATATGTAAACCTCACCATTAATGAAAATCAGACAGTTCTAAACATTATTAGTCTTGGTTAATTTCTCTAGACTTTTGGTTACCAAACTTCATTCTTAGCTTAATCTGTCTCTAAATCACTCTAAACACTTATTTCACTATCTAAAATCCTAAAAACATTAAAGAAAGGGATAGTCTAAAGAGAATCTGATCAAGAACACACTGTTTTTATTTCTGAAGGAGAAGAGGCAATGCCTCCTCACTCTCTTAACTTTTACAACTCGGCCACAATGGCTTTATATAGCATTTTACACTTTGGAACTCATTAAACCTACATCTAATGGTTCCTATTAACTTAAGAAGATGGATGGCTGAGATGGGAGAGGACTGGTCTTGGTGTGTGCTGGTGCAAGCTGTAAAGAGGCTTGGACTGAATGGATGCACAAGATCATTCCATTTGAATTTGATGGATCAGATCATATGCAAGTGTAAAGCTCCACCTTTTGCTTTTGCTTTCCCTTTTGCTTTTGGTGCATTATGAACCTGATCCTCTTTGTGTCCAGGTTCATAACCTTCCTTACAGCCTGTCTTACTCAGGCAGAACCATGGTTAGCTTTAGGAACCTTCCAAGACACTTCCTTAGCGCCAAAGCTACCATTTCAAACTCTCTTCACTTTGTAACTTCAGCAGCACGTCACCACTTGCCTTGTGCACCAAGATACAATCTCAGATGATGTTCCTGAGAGTAAACATCATCCTAAAGCTTGCCCACATCAATTTATTAAGATTGGAGTTTTAAGCATCTTAGGGCAACATTGGTCTTGTACGGATCCGTACGGCCCGAGTACATCCGTCCGTACCAAATCCGTACAAGCCCTAACCCTAAGTTTTCACACTAATCCATCTCCTCCCAAATGGTGTCAAGTCACTTCTTGACTTGACCCTAACCTTGCACCAGCCTTTGATCACTCCTTGACCTTCTTAGATACTCCTAAAGCTCTTCTATAGCTTCCCGCAGATCAAACCCTAATCTTGCACAAAACCTTTGCTTCATCCAATCTCATCTCAATACCATTTCTCTTCTTCAAGTTAATAGATAAGGCTCTTCCTTATCAAGAGTGAGACAGGCTGGGAAGGTGAAGAGAATCCGGTCCAAGATGCCAAAAGGATCACTCGTGTGAAGCACCTGAGCCATAGGATTCAAACCAGACGCTCCTCTTTATGTTGAACACACATGCTTAGTCAACATCTTATCCTCTAGTCTACGAAAACCCTTGTAGCTTTCTCTATATAATCTGTAACTCATTATCAATAATACTCAGACAGTTCATAAGCATTTTAGACACTTAATCTCTCTTTCTAGTCTCTAAAATCTTTGTTAATCTTTTCTAAAGACAATCCGGGTTCTTATTCTCTCTACACCATCATAAACACCTTCTGTACTTAAAAACATTATAAAGGACGTGTTAGGACACCCAGAGATGAGCCAACTACCTCCTATGGTCGTGAGGCACAAAGAAAGTTGCAGCTACATGAAGCATATCTTGATGAATTGCAAAGCCCACAGTTCAGGGAACGCCTCAAGAACATGATATATCAATCACTCACTGCTACGATTAAGAAACCACAAGAGAGGTCAGTCACACGTCCAGCAGCAAGAGATGATGAGCTAAGTTGTTACCAGAAGGAACCAGCAGAGATGAAAGAAGAAACTGCAGCAAAACAGGGTGAGAGAGAACAAGAGTTTGATTCAGAACCGACCACTATTTTTCAAGGAGATTACTTGGCCAACCATCAGAAACAAGAGGATATTGATATTTTGTAGAATCTGAGAGATAAAGAAGAGTTTAGGAGAGTCTTAAGAGAGATTAAAGAGAGAGTTTTGAAATGTGAGAGACTTAGTAAAGATTAGAGAGTTTTAGAGAAAGAGATGAATACTCATAAGTGTCTACTTCATTATTGAAGAGGAGTTACAATATTAATAGATCAGTATACAAGGGTTTTCCGTGAAGGAGAGGATAAGAAGTTGACTAAGCATGTGAGTTCAAAGGGGGAGGGAGCGTCTGGTTTGAATACTAGGATGAGAGGCTTCACACGCGTGATGCCTTTAGCATCTATAACCAAATGCTTTCTTCTTTCCAGCCTGGCTCACTGTAGACAAAGAAGAACCTTATCTGCTTCTTGTCACTGTAGACAAAGAAGAGCAGCTTCCAACGGTCATATACCAAAGACTCTTCTTCCTTAAGAGTCTTTGGTTTCCCTCTTCTTTAAGTCTTATAAACTTCTGCCTTCCTTCCCAAGTTACTCCATTTACACGGATCAACTCTCAAACCCTTAAGTGTAATACCTCCTCAAATAATGTCATAACTCATCTCAACTCAACACTCCTCCTCAAGCTTAACCATGTGGAACAAGTCAAGCTTGGAATGCCATGAGCACCTTCCTCATTAAAAACCTCACTAAGGAAAACCCTTTTGGGATAAAACCCTTATGAGGAAAAGAGTAAAGGCCCCATGGCGAGGGGATTAGTTGGGGATAGTAAGATCCATGAGTCCTAACCTGATGTGTATGGACTCCATGGTTTTTTGTCTTGCTGCCTTAGTGAAGACATCAGCTAGCTGATCTTCACTTCTTATATAGCATGGCAATATCACTCCAACCACCATCATTTGCCTCACCTTATGGCAATCAACTTCAATATGCTTGGTTCTCTCATGAAAGACTGAATTGGAGGCAATGTTAATAGCTTCTTGGTTATCTCAATGCATTACCATAGGCGTCGACTGCTCTATCTCCAAATGCTTCAAAATGCCTTTGATCCACACAAGCTCATTTGTCAGCTTCAACATTGCTCTATACTCAGCTTCTGCACTTGAACATGAGACAACCTTCTGCTTCTTGCTCTTCCAAGTCACCAAGTTACCTCCAATGAATGTACAATAGCCTGTTGTTGATCTTCTATCTGATCTATCACCAGCCCAATCAGCATCACAATATCCTACCACTTCAGTACTCTTGTTGCACCCCATCCACACGCCTAAGTTGTGTGTTCCATTCATATACATCAACAGCCTCTCAACCATGTGCAATGGTGCTCCTTTGGTACTTGCATATGTTGGCTCACCTGATTCACAGCAAAACATATATCAGGTCGAGTAATAGTTAAGTAAATCAGCTTACCAACTAGTTTCCTATAGAGCTTGGCATCATGGAATAGCTTGTTGTCTTCAATCTCCCCCTGACGTGGGACTTTGTATCCATCTTCTAAGGGCATCTTGGCTGTCTTTCCCCNTTAAGTAAATCAGCTTACCAACTAGTTTCCTATAGAGCTTGGCATCATGGAATAGCTTGTTGTCTTCAATCTCCCCCTGACGTGGGACTTTGTATCCATCTTCTAAGGGCATCTTGGCTGTCTTTCCCCCCAGCATACCTGCATCACTCAAAAGATCAAGTGTATACTTTCTTTGGGACAGAAATAAACCTTCCTTGGATCTACATATCTCAATACCAAGGAAGTATTTCATCTCTCCCAAATCTTTAATTTCAAATGCAGCCTTTAAGAACTCTTTAGTCTCTTGTATACCAACCTTGTCACTTCCTGTTATGATAATATCATCAACGTAAACAAGAAGGACTACAATACCTGATGGAGTAGAGAGGGTGAAAAGAGTATGATCAAGTTCAGACTTCCTGAAGCCTTTCCCATTCAAGGTAGTACTCAGCTTGTTGTACCAGGCTCATGGAGATTGCTTGAGACCATATATAGCTTTCCTTAATCTCAACACATTCCCTTTCTTCACCAAACGCTCTAAACCAGGAGGAGGATACATGTAGACTTCATCTTCAAGTTCACCTTGCAAGAAAGCATTCTTCACATCCATTTTCCATAAGCCCCATTCAAGGTTCACAGCAAGAGAAAGCACAATCCTAATTATGTGAAGTTTAGCCACTGGTGCAAAAGTATCTATGTAGTCTTCACCATATGTTTGAGTAAAACCTCTTGCAACCAATCTAGTCTTCTTCCTTTCAATGGTTCCATCAGCCTTGTACTTGATAGTGAAGATCCATCTACTAGTAACCGCCTTCTTTCCCTTAGGCAGCTCACTCTCATACCAGGTTTTGTTCTTGATCATAGCATCAGACTCTCTTGCAACAGATTCTAACCACTCTTTGTCACCCATTGCCTCCTCATAGCTTCTTGGTACAAAGCTCTGATCAAGAGTACTCATAAACACCTGATGATCATCCGGATAATGAGCAAAGGAGCACACAGCTTGAGATGGGTGCTCTACAGCTTGAGATGGGTGCTCTACAGCTTGAGCATTGTAGTATACTCTAGTGTTTACCCAATTAGAAGGGTCCTTCCTTATCCGTGTGCTTCTCCTCAATGGCTGGGTTACTTGCTCCTCTTCTTGTTCAACATCATTTATCTCTGATTCATCATTTCCTTGATCATCAACTTGATTATGACCTCTCAAGTCCTCCTCTTCTTCTCTTTTTACATCAGCCTCTGGTATACCAGCTTCTGATTCTTGTTCTTCTCCCCCCTCATGATCAAGGTGAGGTAACTGATCAGTTTCTGGTTCTGGTTGTTTTGGTGACTCCCTTCTCACCTTCGGATCCTTGGTCATACCAATGCCAAGGCTTTCAAGAATCAACCTCAAGTTCGCAGCTCTATCTGATTCCTTAGACAACTCCTCTAGATCATCCCATTTCTTCTCTTCATAGTACCCTCTAGTCTCCACAAACTTGAAATCCCAAGACACAAGAACTCTTCTACTCACTGGATCATAGCACCTATACCCCCTTTTGTGTGCTGGAGTACCCAATGAACATGGCCTTAGTGCTCTTAGCCTCCAACTTGTTTCTCATTTCACTCGGAACCAATACAAAACACAAAAAACGAAAGACCTTTAGATAGTCCAATGTAGGTTTGTACTTGTTCAACACCTCAAATGGAGACTGATCTTGAAGTACTTTGGTTGGTGTTCAGTTAATGAGATAGCAAGCAGAGGCTACAGCATCACTCCAGAATCTCTTTGGTACATTGGAATGGAACATTATCGACCTTGCAACCTCCATGAGGTGCCTATTCTTTCTCTCAGCAACACCGTTCTGTTGAGGAGTATAGGGGCAGCTTGTATTAGAGTGAGGAGATGAAAAAGCCAAACATAAAGTGTAGACCAAGCATCTTCACATGAAAGAAGAGAAGTGTCTCCTACATTTATGGTCATGAAGTGTGATTGCAAGGAATGAAAAGAAGTGTGATGCAAGCTAGTTTAGTCTTGCATACGAAGGAATTAAAGGAGGCAAAGAATATTGATCATGAAGTTAAAGATGGTATATGAAGTATGAAAATAAGACAAGATAAGAAGAAGAGGAGATGCGTGAAGCATAAGTTAGTCCGTACAACTTGTACGGACAACCCTAATCTCATCAATGACCAAACGTGACTTAGAAGACAAGGAACTCATGAGGATGTAAAATGTTTTAGGATTAAGCTTAAGTATTGAGAAAAGTATGAGAGATTGAGTGTTTATGTGAAAATGTATAAGAGAATCATGATGAACTTAGAGAGAGTATGACTGAAATTCGTGTGTTAATTGATAAAATGAGGTTACAAGAGTTTATATAAGAGCAGAATACAAGGGCTTCCAGTAAGTAAGACCAAGCATGTGAAGTCATAGGCGCCTAATTCAAACCATTGGCCCAGATTGCTCACATGCTTGATTCCTTTAGCATCTTGACTAGATGCTAAACACCTTTACAGCTTGCACTAGCTGGCTTAACTCTTCCAGCCTTAGCCATAAACGGTCATATTGCCCGCGTGTAGAGCAAACCTTCTTCTTCCAAGAGAGTATCTGATCCTCTTCTCAATTTACCTTAGCAATGGGATTTATACCATGGTAACAACTTTGTTACCACAGTAACAAAGTGTACGGTCATGGTAAAAATACCCAAATACCAAATTGTGTAAACTGATCATAGATCAAATATCTTCTTGCTTTCCTTGCACTCATAACCCCAAACTCTCCCAATATCAAACTCTTGGTTCCTCTTCTCAACAATCTTAACAGGATGTCGGCAAGAAGAATCCAGAAGCAAAGGAGACCGTTGGAGGCTGTTGACATGAAGGCATTAATGACAAGGAAGAAGAGAACTTGGCAAGATTATCACACGGAAAGATCAAGGGAAGAGTTATGTCCAGTCCGTACAGTTTAGGTCAAGGAGTGACCTAACGTGACTTGCAAGACAAGGAACGGAGCTACACTTGATCAGGAACAAGTATACTTGCCAAGGAACAAGTGAGGATGTCGGCAAAGAGGGGAGAGTGCCGTTGGAGAAGAGTCACGGGTGGTGTTTGTTAATATGAGAAGCCAATGTCCATTCTTCTTATGCAAGGGAAGTGCCTAAAACTATACTTATTCTCGTTTGAATAGGTTTGCCCCTTGAGAATTGATGCATGTGTGTGTACATTGTTTGAATCAGGTACTTGGAGCTCATGAGAAGAGTCTGGTCGTGGATTAAACCCTTTGATGATGGCAGGATGTCAGAAGAAAGGGGGAGACCTACAACCAGCCACATGGAGAGTTCCAAGTAGTTTTGAGTGTGAAGCAAGGAAGGCATTGGTGCCTGCTTGCTATTGAAGAAAGGCCATGATCCAGAGCCTAAGGACTCCACCNCAAGTAGTTTTGAGTGTGAAGCAAGGAAGGCATTGGTGCCTGCTTGCTATTGAAGAAAGGCCATGATCCAGAGCCTAAGGACTCCACCATGAGTTATCTGAAGCTCCTTAGACTCACTGGCCAATCCCTAGGCTTTGAAGAACTCTACTCTTTTCCTTAGCTGGTTTTATCCCAAAAAGGGTTTTCTGGGTAAGGTTTTTAATGAGGGAGCTTCTTCAAGGTTCCAAGCTTGCCCAAGGATCTCCAATGGTCAAGCTTGAGGGGGAGTGTTGAAATAAATAAATAAAGAGAAGAAGAAGCAAGATGGTTGAAGATAAAATTTGTATTGACCAAACTTTGCTTGCAAGGAAATGTGAAGGCTGTCTTGAACCAGTTGACCAAACTTGACTTGTAACGCAAGGAAAGGAGTTGAAGCTTAACATGTGCACGTCCCCAAGCTCCAGAAACCAAGTTTATTCAGTTTGAATTAAAAAAAGAAAGGATCTGGTTTGAATTAGGCAGAGAAAAGTCACATGGGTGCATAAGGAGTTGTAGCAGACCTGTCACTATCACCATGGAGACCACAATCTTCCTCCTGTCCCTTTCTACTCTTCCTGGACGTGCTGAAACTTGGATGTATCCCCTTTGGCCTCTTCTCATTCCCTACAGAATTATTTGCTTATGTTTCCCTGTTTTAGTAATTGTTTAATCATGTGTATTGCCTATTTAAAGGCTTCTCCATCACTTGTAACATTTACCAGAAGTAATATACAAGTTTATCTCTCTAAATTTGTGGCTCTCTCTCTATCTTGTGTCTAAACAATATTCACAATGTAAGGAGTTTAGAGTTATGGTTTAGAGGCTGCCTTAACTCTCTTTCTCTTAAGGCAGCCTAATACTTGTAAAACTCACTCTAAACTCTTCTTTATCTTCTTTTAAGATCTAGATTACTGAATCTAATCTCTTTTCTCCTTAAGTGAACAAACTGAAAGTGTTGTGTCACTTCTCAAGGATTAGATTCAAACTAGAGATATTTTTAGTTCTTGTATCAATCTCACAGCCATTTTATCTCTCTAGATTCAGATGGTTGTATTGATTGTTTGCTAAGAGGATTCAACCACCAGTTGGTTGTCTCTTCCTTTAATGGTGAGTTCCTGTTGTTAGGTTGAAGAGGATTCAGTTACAAGTTAACTGAATACTCTCTTGACATGAGACAAACACTCATGAATTCCATTATGGTATCAGACCATCAAGAAGTCTGACCTTGAGGCACTCATCAAATCCCTAAAAGAGTCTGGTAACACACTTGGTTTCTCTCTAAATGCATCATATAAATTGTCTAGAACACCTAGTGCTCTAACCACAAATATGAATGCATTTGATATGGTTAAACCTTTAGTAATAGACTCAGAAGCTTCTCTCCACATGATTAGTGATGCTAAGCTGATTAATAACATTAAACCTATAGTAGGGAATGTTAGAATTGCTAATGGAGATAGAATCCCTATTAAAGGTGAAGGAACCATAAAACTGTTTGTTAAAGATACCAAAGCATTTTACATGCCAACCTTTGCATCAAATTTACTATCAGTTAAAAGGGTGACTACTGATTTAAATTGCAATGTAATATTCAGTCCTAATGAGGTTATGTTTCAGGATATTGAGACTCTTAAGTTGATTGGAAAAGGTGTTACAAAGGAGGACTTGTACCTACTTGAAGACATCAAGACCAGTTCGAATTTATCTGCTTTTAGTTCAATTCCTGTTTTAGATAATGAT
>CAKOAT010203710.1:27513-43332 GCA_932364175.1 Eruca vesicaria subsp. sativa
CTACACTTGATCAGGAACAAGTATACTTGCCAAGGAACAAGTGAGGATGTCGGCAAAGAGGGGAGAGTGCCGTTGGAGAAGAGTCACGGGTGGTGTTAAGGAGAGAGAGCCGTTTGGTCCTGTCCCTTTCACTCTTATTGGCGAGCCACTCTCTCTCCTTGGTCTGAACCATTTGTTTATTATTTTCCTCTTGTCAAGTAGCCAATTGTTTAGGTTTATTGTGTCTTTAAATAGACTTGTACCAAGAACCATTTTAAGTTAAGGAAAACAATTCTCCTTCCATTCTCTTTGTCTCTCACAGATTCTCTATCTCTCTCTCTCAAGTATTCACCTAAACTACTTCTGATTCTCACATTCTATCAGAGGCATCTAGTCTGAGTTTAAAACAATAAAAGATTGGAAGTCAAATGTGTGGGATAAGGCATTGTGCCATTTGGGTTATGTCACTATCATCGACCAGACCCCATTTGTTTATTACTTCTCTCTTGTTCTGATTGTCCTTAAATAACCCTGTATCCCCTTTATGTTCAGATTAAGGAAAATAAAATCCTTCACTACTCTCTCTTCTCCTTGTCGAAATTACACAATATATGAATAAAGAGTGACAAGTTCTTAGATTAAAATCTGTGTAGTTCTTCTCTACTTTACTCTTGTTTTGCTAGTCATACAAACATGTAGAGAGGAAGAGTTACACGATTTGGGTCTGTCCTAAAGGACAGACCATTGCTTGTCCATTCAGTTCATGTCCAAACACTCAAACTCTTCTCTTCTTGTTGCTTAAGAGATGTACACATGCGCTTTACTTCTTAGTTCATGCGTATTGTGTTGTTTGTCTACTATTTTTCCAATGAGTTCCTGTTGTGTTAATATTAGACACAATCACAAGTTGATTTGTGCTCTTTATAATGTGAGGCAATCCTCACAAAACCAACATGGTATCAGAGCGGTTTGCTCCTGATTTGAACTCATTCTTGGCTTTCTTCTTTAACCAATGATTCTCTTCTCTTTCAGTCTTATGTTAAAGTTCTGTTGATAGACTGAAAGATGTCTTGCGTCCAGAGCATGAGAGAAAGAGATAGGTTCTTTTTCTTGTCTCAAAATGATTTAAGAAAAGGATTTCAAATAATTTATTTTCAAAACTGCTTCCATCTCAAAACCGATTTCAAAACTGTTTTTGGTTCTCAAGTAGCAAACCTTTGTGGTTTTGTTGTTTCAGTCCATGAATTCTCCTTTTATCCCCTCAGATCTTGTTTAAGATAGTTGAAAGACTACTATCTTGAGGGAGGGAGAAAGATTGAAACCTTCTCTTGAGAACTCTTCTTAAAATTGATTCATAAAATGTGTTGCATTGTGATTTCAAACTCTTTTGTTCCTCTCCTCTTGTTTCTCTCAATAAGCTTGGGCTTTTAAGTCTGGAAATATATATGCTTAAGGGAGGGAGAGTGATTAAAAGATTATTTTGAGTTTGAATACTCTTGAAAATATTTTTTGGGGATGTTTCTCCCCTTGCTTCTCAAATTGTTCTTAGATTGAAATTGAAAGGGATTTGTTTTTCAAAAATGTCTTAGAACAATATCTGCCTTTGAAAAATGTTTTTCAAATATTCCAGAGTATTTTTAAAAGTTTTTTTTTAGTATCTTTGCTTGGTTGTTACAAGCTTGGAAATATTTTATAAATTGATTTCCCCTTATGAAAATGTTTTTTTTTTGAAAAAAAAAAATTCTAAAATCTGGAAAGTATTGTTAAAATTATTTTGATAAGTTCTTGATGAACTCTTGGTTTAGTAAAGCCATTTTTAAAAGGTTTTAAATCCTTAGAAATGTGTTTTATAAATTGCTTTGCAAGATTTATTTAGTAAAGCCATTTTTAAAAGGTTTTAAATCCTTACAGAAGTGTTTTATAAATTCCTTATCACAGGTTTTCTTCTCTTGGCCTTTATGGCCTTTGAACTTGGTTGATGGACAAAGAATTGTGTTCCATTGACTCTTGTTCTTTTCCCCAGAATTCACCTTTGTGTGGTCTAATCCCTTAATGAGGTATTGTTGTTGTTAAGGTTGCAGGAATCTCTTGAAGGGAGCATGTCCTTGCATCCATGAAATAAAAGACTGGTTGAGATGTTATTGCCTCTCCAGAATTATTGATCAACCATGAATGCCTTAGGGCTGTGGTTCGATGTTTTGATCAGCCATGAAGCTTGAAGGCCATGGACTGAAAATAGCTTCCGCAAAACAGAGCAAGACTCTGTCCACCCATTACTCTCCATTTTACTCTGGTTACTCTATATTCTCATTAACTCTCTTATTCTCTGGTTACTACTCTCACACGAGCTCACACTCAAGCATTCTCTCAAACACTCTAATCCTCTCATAATCTCTCTATACTCTCATTCTTGGTTACTCTTCACCTCATTAATCATTCACTCTCTGTTTAATGAATTCTTGCTTTCTCCTTTGGCACTTTTGGAACTTCCATGTTGAAATAAATAAGGGAATGTCCAGAAGAAGCTGGCTCATGATCCAAGTTTGATATTGTAGTGGAAGTGATCCGGATACATCAAGATGAGACTGGTTCATACAGACTTGTGAAACAAGTTATTGTTAGAATGGAGAAGGAAGAAACATGGCTGTGGGTGATCTATTGATCTGAGAAATAAAGAAGACAAAGAGAAGAAGAGATACTTGAAAAGATTCTGGTGCGTACAACCTTGCTGCACAAGGCAGTCCGTACAGTCTTGGCTTCCAAGTAACAAAACTTAACCTAAAGTGACTTGGAAGGCAAGAGAGGTGGGGAACTCGTCCAGCTTGATCTTCTGAAGCATATTTGAAATTTAAATAGAGCATCAAACCGTTGGAGAGTACTGAGGCAAGTGGGAGAATTATTTACAATAAAAGTCACATGTCTTGCTTAAGGCAAGGAGCTGTTGGGTCAGGTCTATCAGGCCATTCTTAACGTGCCATTCTCTCTCCCCAGTCTGCTCTGATCCTCACTTCCCACAATATTATAGTTTATGCTTCCCTTGTTTATTCATAGTTTAATGTTGTTGCAAGTTGCTGTATTTTGGCTATATAAAGCCTCCATGTATCACGAAATAATCTAAGTGAGAGGAGTCCTCTTCTTCATCATTCTCTGTTCTATTATTCTCCCTATGTCTCTAATAATCTCTGGTTCTCACTCTCTCTCTCACGAAATACTTAAGAAGTCTTCAATACTCTCTTATTCTCCTTAGCATTCTCTTTCATTCTCACATACTCTCTTCATTCTCTTCTCACTAAATCCGACCATACTCTGTCTCTACTTCATCCTTACACTCTGTTTTATTAATTCTCACATGGTATCAGAGCTCTCAAGCTCCTGAAAACCTATACAGCTTCCGCAAAGCAAATCTGCTCAAATCTCTCTTTAGAAACTCTGTTTTTGTCTATCCTCTTATCCTCTGGTCCAAAGGTTTTCCAGGAGGGAAAAACCTCACCAGAACTCAAGATAAAGGAAATATTTAGTCTCTGGAACTCAAGAAAGCTTCAGCTCAGTCCAGCAAGCTTCATCAAAGTCCAGATTCAAGCTCAGTTTCTCGCAAACTAGTGGGTACTCTCTATTGTCCATAATATTTTTAGGATTTGATAAGTAGTTTAGGTGTTTAGGATGACTTAGAACGCAAGACTAGATGTTTAAGTGTTTAAGAAAGCTTAATCAAGAACATTAAGAGACTAAGAGATTTCTGAACTGTCTAATCTTTCATTTATGGTGAGATTACAGTTTTATAAGAGAAGATACACGGTAGAGAAGAGAGACTAAGCATGTGAGGTCAATGTGCATAAAGTAAGATGAATGGTGTAGATTCAAGACATGCTTGATGCCAAAGGCATCTTGACTAGATGCCTTCTACTTTACAGCTTGCATCCGCGCCTCTCTTATCCATTAACGGTCATCTCCTTTTGTGCAAACCTTCCCTCTCATTCAGCATGTTTCCCTTGGACCAAACCTTCTACACAAAGTAGTAACTTCCATGGCACTCTCATTTCACCTTTTACCTGCAGTAACTTCATGTGTACGGGCAAGCTTATGTCCGTACACTTCACCCTATATTTGCCCAATACCAAATGTGTAGAAATGCCATTTGAGAACACATAACTTCTAGGCTGGTCCGTACCATCCGTACTGTACGGACCACCACCCTATTCTTGCACTTTACTTCTCTTCTTCTCAAACTCATATCAATACTCTTACTATCTATAACTCACAATCCTTTATTAATCTCAACACTCCCCCTCAAGCTTGACCATGTGGAACAAGTCAAACTTGGAAGGACCATGAGATCTCCCTCATTAAAACCACACCAAAGAAAACCCAATTGGGACAAAACCTTGGTGAGTAAAAGAGTAGAGACCTCATGATCAGGAGAGTGTATAGAGTAGCCCTTAGGCGAGAGAATAATGAGTCCTAACCTGATGTGTATGGACTCCATTGTCTTCTGCCTAGCTGCCTTAGTGAACACATCAACCAACTGATCTTCACTCCTGGTATAACATGGTAAGATAACTCCTTGAACCAACATCTGCCTCACCTTGTGGCAATCAACTTCAATGTGCTTGGTTCTTTCATGGAAAACTGAGTTGGAGGCAATGTGAATGGCAGCTTGGTTGTCACAATGCATTACCATTGGTGTACACTGAACGATCTCCATATGCTTCACTATCCCTTTGATCCACACCAGCTCATTAGTTAGCTTCAACATAGCCCTATACTCAGCTTCTGCACTAGAGCATGAGACCACCTTTTGCTTCTTGCTCTTCCAAGTCACCAAATTGCCTCCGGTGAAGGTACAATAGCCTGTGGTTGATCTCCTATCAGTCCTATCACCAGCCCAATCCGCATCACAGTATCCTACAACCTCAGTGCTTCCATTACACCCCATCCATATACCCAAAGTAGATGTACCATTTAGATACATCAGAAGCCTTTCCACCATGTGCCAATGATGCTCCTTTGGTACTTGCATATGCTGGCTCACCTGATTCACAGCAAAACAAATATCAGGACGTGTAATGGTTAAGTATATCAACTTACCCACAAGCTTCCTATAGAGCATGGCATCATGGAACAGCTTGCTGTCTTCAATCTCCCCCTCACGTGGAACCTTGTATCCATCTTCTAAAGGCATTTTAGCTGTCTTTCCTCCTAGCATACCTGCATCTCTCAAAAGATCAAGTGTATATTTCCTTTGGGACATGAATAATCCTTCCTTGGATCTACATATCTCAATACCAAGGAAGTATTTCATCTCTCCTAAATCTTTAATCTCAAACACAGNGGCATTTTAGCTGTCTTTCCTCCTAGCATACCTGCATCTCTCAAAAGATCAAGTGTATATTTCCTTTGGGACATGAATAATCCTTCCTTGGATCTACATATCTCAATACCAAGGAAGTATTTCATCTCTCCTAAATCTTTAATCTCAAACACAGCTTTAAGATAATCTTTAAGGGATTGTATACCTGCCTTGTCACTACATGTTATGATGATATCATCAACATAAACAAGTAGGACAACAATACCTGCTGTTGTTGTAAGCGTGAAGAGGGTATGATCGAGTTCTGACTTCTTGAAACCTCTCCCATTCAAGGTAGTGCTTAACTTGTTGTACCATGCCCTTGGTGACTGCTTAAGTCCATAAATAGCTTTCCTTAGCCTTAGGACATTTCCCTTCTTCACAAGATGTTCAAGACCTAGGGGACTCCCATTCAAGGTTAACTGCCAGTGACAAGACAATTCTGATGGTGTGAAGCTTTGCAACAGGAGCAAAGGTATCAATGTAATCTTCTCCATAAGTTTGAGTAAACCCTCTTGCAACCAGTCTTGTTTTCTTCATATCAATGGTGCCATCAGCCTTGTACTTGATGGTAAAGATCCACCTACTAGTGACTGCCTTCTTCCCCTTAGGAAACTCACTTTCATACCATGTTTCATTCTTGATCATGGCATTTGTTTCAGCAGCAACAGACTCCATCCATTCTTTATCATTCATAGCTTCTTCATATGTCCTTGGAACAAAGCTGCTGTCCAGGTTTGACATGAATACACAATGATCCTCAGGATATTGAGCAAAAGAACAAACGGCCTGTGCTGGATGCTCTACAGCTTGAGCATTGTAGTACACCCGTGTGCCCAATTAGATGGTGGATGTCTAATTCTTGTACTCCTCCTTAGCTGTTGTTGTTCTTGGGGAGAACCTTCATTTCCTTCAGCTTCATTTTGATCAGGTGACTCTACTCCTTGATCATGTGAGCTTGACCCATTAGGACTTCTGCCTAACCCTTCTTCATTACTTAACTCTTCACTCTCCTCATTCTGATGAGTGTCTTCATTTCTTCCCCCCCCCCCCCATGATCAGAGGTAGGAGAGTTACCAGCTTCAGTATCCGCATGAATGTCTTCATTCNAACCCTTCTTCATTACTTAACTCTTCACTCTCCTCATTCTGATGAGTGTCTTCATTTCTTCCCCCCCCCCCCCATGATCAGAGGTAGGAGAGTTACCAGCTTCAGTATCCGCATGAATGTCTTCATTCTCCATATGGGTATCTCTTCCATGCCTTTGCCCAACATTCTGATCCTGGGATACACTATTCCAAGTCCCTCCAAGATCTTTCTTAACACATCCGCCTTGTTAGAAGTAAGATCTTTCAACTCCTCCTTGTTATTCTTCTCATAATAACCCCTCTCCTCCATGAACTTAACATCTCTTGATACAAGTACTCTTCTGGTTGTAGGGTCATAGCACTTGTATCCTTTTTGGGTTGAGGAGTATCCAATGAACATTTCCTTGCTGCTTTTAGCTTCTAATTTGTTCCTTAGCTCACCGGGAACAAGCACATAACACAAGCAACCAAAGACTCTGAGGTACTCCAAAGAAGGCTTATACTTGTTAAGAACTTCAAATGGGGCTTGATCATCAAGAACTCTGGTTGGTGTGCGGTTGATTAGGTAGCATGCTGTAGCCACAGCATCACTCCAAAACTGCTTGGGAACATTGGTTTGGAACATCATTGAGCGAGCAACTTCCATTAGGTGCCTATTCTTCCTTTCAGCTACACCATTCTGCTTGTGGTGTATAAGGGCAGCTAGTTTGATGTAGAATCCCATGTTGAGCTAGGTGCTACTTGAATGCATTACTTGTATACTCTCCACCATTATCAGACCTGAAAATCTTAATCTTGGCATGATAATGGTTAGTCACAAAAATTTGAAAATTCTTAAATGCATCAAGGACCCTATCTTTTGATTGAATTAGTGTTAACCAGGTGTATTTAGATTTTTCATCAGTGAATGTGACAAAATACTTATAATTCTCTCTAGATAAGCAAGGTGAAGTCCAAACATCAGAGTGGATTAAGTCAAAGCAATTATCATAAACAGTAGATGATCTCTTAAACACATTCTTACAATGCTTGCCTAAAATGCAAGCTTCACACTTATCATTTTCAAACATAACACCTGGCAACATAAGGTTCATTGCTCTAACATGAGGATGACCTATTCTAGCATGCCACAAAGCATTTTTATTCAAGACAAAAGCAGAATTAAATGAGCAGTTATAATCAGAATTAGGAGCTAAGTCTTCAAGTACATAGAGTTCTCCTCTTGTTACTCCTTGTTTGATCACTCTACTGCTCTTAATATCCTGAAACTTCACATCATTAGGACTAAAAACAACATTGCATTGTAAATCAGTAGCACATTTCTTGACAGATAATAAGTTTGATGTGAATTCAGGCATATAAAAAGCTTTAGAGTCCTTACTAAACAATCTTAAATCACCAATTCCTTTAATAGGAATTTTATCACCATTAGCAATCATAACTTGGCCACTAGCAGGTTCAATGTTTTTAATCAGATTAGTATCACTTATCATATGATGAGATGCTCCTGAATCTATTATTAAAGGCTTAGACATTTCCTTAGCAGTATGACACTTTAGACTAGATGATGCAAAACCAGTACCAATGTTAGATGCATTGTATTGAATATCAAAAGACTTATCCATCCTAGAAATTCTAACATTTCCTGGTTCCATCATCCTAATATTACTCTCAATGTCACACGCATGATTGTCTAGACTCCCTATAATCAAAGAAGCACCAAAAGAGTACCCACTAGTGTTACCAAGAATGTTACCATTATCCTTGAGCATTTTGATGAGACCATCCATCTCAGACCTCCTGATGAACTCATCATTGCCACGGCTTCCTTGACCTCCTGTATAGGCCACCAATGACTTGCCATCACCAGCCTTGACATCTCCAGCCTCTCTCCCATCACCATTGTTCACACGGTTTGTTGTACCAGCACTACTTGAACTTTCAGACACATTGGCCCTTCCTTCTCTTTCTTTTGTGAACTTGGCTGGCTTCAAGTGAGGGTGAAGTATCCAGCATTGACTCTTCTTGTGACCATGTTTCTTGCAATGGTCACAGCTTCCATTGAATCTCCTCTCCTCACACTTGCCATGAACCCCCTTATTTTCTTGACCGGCTTCACCTTGGTCAACTTGAGCAGCTTGATTTGCCAAGAAAATCTCTCCTTTATTTCCAAACAAACATATGGACCCTTCTTCCTTCTAAATCTGAGCACAAACATCTTCCAAAGATGGAAGCTTTTCCGACCTCAAGATATGTTTGATGAGGCTGTTGTATGCTGGATTCAAGGTGAGCAAAAGGCCGAATACCTTATCCTGCTCTCTCCTCTCATTCAGCTCATCAACATCAACCGAGCTAGGTCTCAACATTTCAAGTTTGGAGCATAAGGCCCTAAACTTCCCAAGATGTTTGGTAAACTCAACATCATCTTGCACAAGGTTGTTGATGGCTCGTTTTACTTCAAATACCCTGCTCAGGTTGGATATGTTCCCATAGATCTTCTTCAAGGTGTCCCACAGGTCCTTAGCTTTGGTACAGTAGCTGTAAGCTTCAAGGATTGACTGCTCTAGAGAGCCTTGTAACACGGACAACACAAGCAAGTCATCTTGCTCCCATTTGTCTTCATCAGTGGTAATGACTTCTTCATCACCCTCATGAGTAATGAGTTTTGGGGCCTCACCAGATGTGATATGTCCCCACAAACCCTTACTTCCCACGGCGGTTTTCACCANTTTTGGGGCCTCACCAGATGTGATATGTCCCCACAAACCCTTACTTCCCACGGCGGTTTTCACCAACCTTGACCACAGCAAATAGTTCCCTCCCTTGAGAGTAACCGGAATCTTCATGTGGTGTGACATCTTCCCTTCTTCCATCTTGAACAGCTTGACTTCAACAGCTTGTACAAGGTGAGGACTTGAGTAGACTCGATACACAACACTTCAAAGATGAGATCTTTTGTCTTGAATCTTCAGAAACTCTTCCAAAGAACAAGACTTGAGCTCGCGGATAAGACAAGAGAAACCTTCTTCCGTGACCTTCTCCTTGAAGCTCCAAGGGTGTATGCTTGGTTACCCTTGAGCTTCAGCAACGAACACCAGATTCTAACTAACCTGGCTCTGGTACCATAATATTTTTAGGATTTGATAAGTAGTTTAGGTGTTTAGGATGACTTAGAACGCAAGACTAGATGTTTAAGTGTTTAAGAAAGCTTAATCAAGAACATTAAGAGACTAAGAGATTTCTGAACTGTCTAATCTTTCATTAATGGTGAGATTACAGTTTTATAAGAGACGATACACGGTAGAGAAGAGAGACTAAGCATGTGAGGTCAATGTGCATAAAGTAAGATGAATGGTGTAGATTCGAGACATGCTTGATGCCAAAGGCATCTTGACTAGATCTGCCTTCTACTTTACAGCTTGCATCCGCGCCTCTCTTATCCATTAACGGTCATCTCCTTTTGTGCAAACCTTCCCTCTCATTCAGCATGTTTCCCTTGGACCAAACCTTCTACACAAAGTAGTAACTTCCACGGCACTCTCATTTCAACTTTTACCCGCAGTAACTTCATGTGTACGGACAAGCTTATGTCCGTACACTTCACCCTATATTTGCCCAATACCAAATGTGTAGAAATGCCATTTTAAAACACATAAATTCTAGGCTGGTCCGTACCATCCGTACTGTACGGACCACCACCCTATTCTTGCACTTTACTTCTCTTCTTCTCAAACTCATATCAATACTCTTACTATCTATAACTCACATCCTTTATTAGTCTCAACAGTCCACTGGTCCAAAACTCTCCAAGATGGAGAACAAAATAATTATGGCGTCTAAGATGGTGATACCAGTGGTGCTCAAAGGCTCAAACTACGTCCTCTGGTCCAGACTTTTGAAGACAGCCCTTGGAGGAAAAGCCTTATGGAACCATTGTGTACAAGCAGCACCAAGTCAAACCGTCTCTAAAAGCTTGAAGATGGAGGGAAATGGCAGCAAGAAGATCTCATGGTCTTGTTCATCCTCCAAAGCTCTCTTGAAACTTTCATTATGGAGGCTTATTCATACTGTGACAGTGCTAAAGAGCTTTGGGAAACTTTACACAAGGTTTATGGCAACTCATCTAACCTAAGCCGTTTGTATGAGCTTAAGAAGGCCATAAACGACCTGTCTCAGGACGGGATGGAGTTTACTGACCACTTTGGCAAGTTCAGGTCACTATGGGCCGAGCTTGATATGCTAAGGCCATCTACAACAGACCCAAACCTCCTAAATGAAAGAAGAGAGCAAGATAAGGTGTTTGGGCTTCTTCTTACTCTCCATCCAACTTTTAATGACCTGGTGAAGCACATACTAAGGTCAGACAAGCTGCAATCTCTGGAAGAAGTGTGTTCCCAAATCCAAAAGGAGCAAGGGTCACACGATTTGTTTGAAGGAAAGGAGTCTCTTTCTCTTGCAAACCAAGCAGCCGCTTCACCAAAGTCACATAAGGTGTACTACAAGAAGGAAGAGGAGAGTAGTCTCAAGTGTGAGCACTGCAAGCGCCCTGGTCACACCAAGGAGAAGTGTTGGGACCTTCACCCACACCTCAAACCTGATGGAATGAGAAGATTTAGTGTGATAATATGTAGAGAATGAACAAGAATTATCAAGAACAAGAGAGAGAGAGTAAAGATCCGTGAGAGAGAGAGAGGAGAGAGATTTTGCTGAATTATTTTATTAGGAATTTTTATTTCCTTAATTCCTTTCTGTGTACAAGAATACATATTTAAGGAGAAAGGAAACTAATAAAGAATGGTGTTCTGATTCATGTGATAGTGACAGGTTCCCAACGGATAGATCAGGATAATTCAAACTTCTTCTTGTCTTCCATGTAGTTGAGGAGTGTAGTCGACTATATCACAGTGTAGGTGAGGCTTGTAGTTGACTATATCTCAGTGTAGTTGTGTCATATAGTCGACTATATTATGGACACTACATCTCAGTGTAGTTGTAACATATAGTCAACTATATTATGGACCACACATGTAGTTGTAATATATAGTCAACTATATTATGGACCGCACATCCTTACTTGACTCCATGCTTCTCTTCTTATTAACTCCTTTATTTCTTCATGTTCACACTCCCCCTCAAGCTTGACAATAATGATTCTGTCAAGCTTGGAATACCATGAAGCAGTCCCTCATTAAAACCTTACTTAGCAAAACCCATTGGGATAAAAACTAAGCAAGGAAAGAGTAGAATACTCCATGATGAGGGGATAAGTGACATGAGAGGTCTATGAGTCCAAGTCTAGGGTGAATGGACTCACAAACTTTGTTGCTGGCTGCCTTGGTGAAAATATCAGCAAGATGATCTTTACTTCTTGTATAGCATGGGAGGATCACTTGCTGTTCTACTGCTTGTCTTACCTTGTGGCAGTCCACTTCTATGTGTTTGGTCCTCTCATGGAAAACTGAGTTTGATGCAATGTGTATTGCAGCCTGATTGTCACAATGCATAGTCATTGGTGTACTGATCCCAATGCCCAAGTCTTTTAGCAATCCCTTGATCCAAATGNAGTTTCCTCATAGCTCTATATTCTGCCTCAGCACTTGAACAAGAGACCACCTTCTGCTTCTTGGTCTTCCATGTGACTAGATTTCCTCCAATAAATGTGCAGTAACCAGTGGTTGATCTCCTATCAACTCTATCACCAGCCCAATCTGCATCACAATAGCCCACCACTTCTGTGTTCTTATTGCACGCCATCCATACTCATTGACCAGGAGCCTCTCTCAAGTATCTTAAGACCCTTTCCACCATGTGCCAGTGATGAATCCTAGGCCTTTGCATGTGTTGGCTCACTTGTAGTAATGGTTAAGTAAATCAGCTTTCCAACCACTCTCCTATATCTGTTGACATCATCAAAGGGAGTGTCTTCAAACTCCCCCTCTCTCAGCACTTTGTACCCTTCTTCTAAGGGTGTCTTGGCTGGTCTCCCTCCTAAGTCACCTGCCTCATTAAGAATATCAAGTGTGTACTTCCTTTGAGATATAAACAATCCCTCTTTAGATCGACACATTTCTATCCCAAGGAAGTACTTCAATTCTCCCAAATCCTTAATATCAAAGGCAGTTTTAAGGAAAGATTTAGTTGAGATGATACCTCCCTTGTCACTACCAGTGATGATGATGTCATCTACATAGACAAGAATGACTACAATCCCTTGGTTGCTGGTTAGTGTGAAGATGGAGNAATCCTTAATATCAAAGGCAGTTTTAAGGAAAGATTTAGTTGAGATGATACCTCCCTTGTCACTACCAGTGATGATGATGTCATCTACATAGACAAGAATGACTACAATCCCTTGGTTGCTGGTTAGTGTGAAGATGGAGTGATCAGCTTCTGATTTGACAAAGCCTCTTCCATTTAAGGTAGTGCTCAGCTTATGGTAACATGCTCTTGGAGATTGCTTCAAACCATATATTGCCTTCTTAAGTCTCAAGACATTTCCGGGTTTGACTAGATGCTCAAGACCGGGAGGTGGTCTCATGTAAACTTCATCCTCTAGCTCTCCTAGAAGGAATGCATTCTTGACATCCATTTGCCAAAGATCCCATTCCAAGTTCACAGCCAAGGACAAGAGAATTCTGATGGAGTGTAGCTTGGCTACTGGAGCAAATGTGTCTAGATAATCCTCACCATAGACTTGAGTGTATCCTCTTGCTACAAGTCTTGTCTTTCTCATTTCTGGTTTGCCATTTGCCAAGTACTTGATGGTGTAGATTAGGCGACTTGTTACTACCTTTTTACCCTTGGGAAGCTCACTCTCAAACCAAGTTTCATTTATGATCATAGCATTGATCTCATCTTCAACAGATCCTCTCCATTCCTTATGCTGCATAGCCTCCTCATAGGTTCTAGGAATGTATTCTTGACCCAATTCTCCAATGAATACTTGGTGTGCTTCTGGATAATGAGCAAGAGAGCATACTGCCCTTGTAGGTTGAGCTACGGCCTCAGCATTGAAGTAGACTCTTGTGTTTATCCAATTAGAGGGTTCCTTTCTTAACGTTGTACTCCTTCTCAAAGGCTGTATCTGATTGGTCTCCTCTTCATTTCCTTGTTGTGTAGCATCAGCTTGAGTGTCAGCTTCTGGAACTTTCTCATCATGATCATGACCAACTGTGTCTTCCCCAGGTTCTGATTCTTCTTGAGATTGTTGTTGCTGTGGCTGTTGCTGGTGTTCAGTATACTTGCCCCCCTCAGGATCAGGATGAGATGTTTCTGGTGGCTGTCCTTCTTCAGTAGGACCACTCCCACGCACCTCCCCACTCCTCTTAGGTAGACTAATGCCAAGGTTCTCCATGAGCACCCTGAGATTGTTTGCTCTATCCGAGGCTGAGTGTGATAAATCCTTAAGCTCATCCCAACTCTCCTTGTCATAGTAACTCTTGTACTCAAGAAACTTGACATCCCTAGAGATCAGAATCCTCCTTGTATCTGATGTATAGCACTTGTAGCCTTTTTGTGTAGGAGAGTACCCTAAAAACATGGCTTTGGTGCTCTTAGCTTCTAGCTTATTCCTTTGTTCACCTGGTACAAGCACAAAGCACACACACCCAAACACACGTAAATGGTCAATAGAGGGTTTTGTTTTGTTTTGTACCTCATAAGGAGATAGATCACTCAAGATCTTAGTTGGAATCCTATTGATTAAGTAGGAGGCAGTCATCACAGCATCTCCCAAAAACCTCTTGGGCACATTCATGTGGAACATCATGCTTCTAGCTACCTCCATGAGGTGTCTATTTTTCCTCTCAGCCACGCCATTCTGTTGGGGTGTATAGGTACAGCTTGTTTGATGAATAATGCCTTGGGTTGCAAGATGTTGTTTTAGAAGAAGAAATGAAAGTATTGTGAGAATGAGAGATTTGGAAAGCTTTAGTTCAGAATCATGATGAATAAGAATGGGAGAGAATGAAAATGATACTCGTTAACATTACTAAGAGAGGATACAAGAGTTTAAATAGAGAGATACATGAGGGTTTACACACAAGAAAGCAAAGACTAAGCATGTGAAGTCTTAGGCGCCTAATTCAAATGAGTGGTGTAGAATGGTCACATGCTTGATACCTTTAGCATCTTGACCAGATGCTAAACACCTTTCCAGCTTGCATTAGCTGTCTTTATCTCTTGCTAAGCTTATCTCTAAACGGTCATAAGCCCGCGTGAACCAAACCTTCTACACCCAAGAGAGTATCCGGATTACTTACACAAATCTCATTGCTAGTGGAGTTTTTACCTCAGTCAATATTTTGTTACCACAGTAACAATGTGTATGGACATGGTAAAAACTACAAACTCCAATTTGTGTAAGTTAACCGGATTCCCAACTCCACATGCTTCTCTTGTATCAAACCTCCATATTCTCTCAATCATATCCTCTTAACTCCTCAGCTTTAACACTCCCCCTCAAGCTTGACCATGTGGAACAAGTCAAGCTTGGAAGGACCATGAGCTCTCCCTCATTAAAACCTCACCAAAGAAAACCCATTTGGGACAAAACATTGGTGAGTAAAAGAGTAGAGACCTCATGGTCAGGAGAGTTGTTTAGCCGGGTGGTGTTAGGTCAATAAGACCCAACCTAACATGAACTGACTCCATAACCTTCTGCCTTGCAGCCTTAGTGAAGACATCAGCTAACTGATCCTCACTCCTTTGTGTAGCATGGTAAGATTACCCCAAGACAAATCATTTGTCTTACCTTGTGACAATCAACCTCAATGTGCTTGGTTCTCTCATGGAATACCAAGTTAGAGGCAATGTGGATTGCTGCTTGGTTGTCACAATGCATAGTCATTGGTGTAGCTTGATCAATCTCTAGATGCTTCAGGATTCCCTTGATCTATATCAACTCATTTGTGAGCTTCAGCATTGCTCTATACTCGGCCTCTGCACTCGAACATGAGATCACCTTCTGCTTCTTGCTCTTCCAAGTCACAAGGTTACCTCCAATAAACGTGCAATACCCTGTGGTAGACCTTCTATCTGATCTATCACCAGCCCAATCTGCATCACAGTAGCCAACAACCTCAGTGCTACCATTGCACCCCATCCAAACTCCTAAGCCTCTTGTGCCATTTAGATAGCTAAGAATCCGAGCTACCATACTCCAATGGTGTTGTCTTGGAGCTTGCATATGTTGACTTACCTGATTAACAGCAAAACATATATCAGGTCTAGTGATAGTCAAGTAGATTAGCTTACCCACAAGCCTTCTATAAAGCTTAGGATCTTCAAATGATGGACTGTCTTCTATCTCCCCCTCTCTTGGTATCTTGTACCCATCCTCCATTGGCATCTTTGCTGTCTTTCCATCAAGTGCACCTGCATCTTTCAAAAGATCAAGTGTATATT
>CAKOAT010203821.1:8343-54821 GCA_932364175.1 Eruca vesicaria subsp. sativa
CCTCTTGGTGATGATCATAGCTATAACTACTGCTACCTTCATTACGCAAATGCTCAACCGGTAATTCAATCTGATTACTACTGCTACCTTCATTCCTACAACTACCATCTTCTCCATGTTGATACCAAATATAATAATATGGCATGAAACCTCTATTTATTAAATGCTTCCAAACATTTTCACGAGGGCCTAATTTGCTCTTGCAGCATTTCCGACAAGGACAGAACATCTTACCACTTTCCTGCGTGAGTGGTATAGAATCTGCTTGATGTATGAACGTCTCCAACCCTTCCAGAAATTCGTTCGTCACCCTCCCGTTATTATCTCTGTGTGAATACATCCACTGCCGCAACTCGAAAATATTTCCCGGACCGGATATTTTTTTGTGTTTGATCAAGCTTATAGCTGTTTTTTTTTGGTGTGTTTCAAATGAATCACATAAGGTGGTATTTATAGAAAATTTTGAATCTGAGCATTTACTAGGAAATTGCTAGGAAAAGTAGGTACAAAACATGTGTTTTATTTAAATTCGATATTTCCTATCTATTTCCTCCTAATTTCGTAGTAAGAAATTATNACGAGGAAAAGTACTTTTTCCTCGTAATCTCCTCGTAAATGTACTAAGGTCTTACGAGGAAAGTGTTTCCTCGTAAGTTTTCGAGGAACTTACGAGGAAATTTGCTTTCCTCGTAAGATCCTAGTAAAGGCTTAGTAAATTTACGAGGAAGAATTTTCCTAGTAAAATTTCCTAGTAAATGCTTTGTTTTCTTGTAGTGCATGTATTGTTCTAGTCACTTTAAAGGTTGTGTATTAAGGTGGAAGTGAGCTATAATTTGACATGAAAATCAATATATATGACACTCATCAATAGTTGGTCTCATGGGCTTAATTTACAAGGCATCCTCGGCCATCAAGCCTAACCTGATGACAAAAGGCCCATTACGTTGTAAAGTTGGTTTCTTTGCTCGTAAAGGGATATCCCACGATGAATTGTTGTGTGGTTGAAAAAATTCTTTTTTTTGGTTCAAAAACTTTAACTAGCAGAAGAAAGTTCAAAACTTAAAAGTGATTGTGTTATTCTCTAAAACTTGTCACGAAACCACATTTGACTCTATGGCTATTATGGTGACTAGTTGAAACTGCAATCGCATTTTTGTCTGCATAAAATTGGGTCTTAGAGCATTCTGCAATCGCATTTTTACCACAAAATTGGGTCTTAAAGCATCTCCAAGGGAGAGATGTTACCACCATTGGAATCCTTGGTATTATTAAACTAATTTTGTTCTATTTTTTTTGTTTAGATAGTTAAGGATTCTAATCAAAATTGCAAATCCAATGATGTTTTCCAATTTAGAGTTCTTACAAATAAAAAATAATAAATTTTAAAACATATGAAATTAAAGTTTTTATCTATTGCATTGATTAAATATAAAAATATAATAATTAATTTTCATCACCAAATTTGTTCTAAATATTTTCAATTAAATTATTTCAATTGTTTATGTATACACATATCGCGAACATGATTCCGAATGCCAAGCATATTACCAAGATTTGTAGGCATGTCGGTACTATAGGACATATCCACCCGTGAACTTCTGGATATGTCTCCTTCTTAAATTCAGATGTATTGTACTGAGTGTATCCATCTTGTTCATTTTCGACTATCATATTGTGTAGTATGATACATGCTCTCATAATCTTCCCTATCTTTTCCTTGTCCCATGAAAGAGCCGGGTTTTTTACAATCGCAAATCAAGCTTGCAATACTCCAAAAGCGCGCTCCACATCTTTTTGGGTTGCTTCTTGAACTTTAGCAAATAACTCTGCTTTAGGACCTTGAGGGAGTGAGATAGATTCAATGTTGACCATTTTGGATATATACCGTCTCTGAGGTAATACGCCAAATTATACATGTGTATGTTGACCACGTACTCTAACTCGGGAGCTCGACCTTGTAAAATGTCATCAAAAACAGGAGACCGATCGAGGACATTAATATCGTTTAAGGTACCTGGAGGACCAAAAAAAGCATGTCATATCCAAAGATAGTGTAAAGCTACAGCCTCTAAGACAATTGTTGGTTTTCCTGATCCACGTGTATACTGTCCTTTCCAAGCGGTTGGGCAATTTTTCCACTCCCAATGCATACAGTCCATGCTTCCTACCATCCCATGAAACCCGCGTTTCTCTTTAATATCGAGTAGTCGTTGAAGATCCTCTGGTGTTGGTCTTCGTAGATACTCATCTCCAAATAACTGTATTATTCCTTCAGTGAAATTTTGTAGACACAAAATTCTCGTGCTTTCGACAAGTCGGAGATACTCGTCAACCATGTCAGCCGCAGAACCATAAACAAGCAGACAAATTGCAGCTGTACATTTGTTTGCAGTGGAGATAGATCAAACCTCCCGGTTGCATCTCTTCTTTGTTGGAAGAATGGAACGTTCTCTGAGAGGCGATGGACAATACACATGAATAATTCCTTGTTCATGCGGAAACGGCATCTGAATAAATGTGCCGGAAATGTCGGATCTTTGCTGAAGTAATCATTCCATAAACGGTTGTGTCCTTCTTCACGGTTTCGTTCTATATAAGCACGTTTCCTTTGCTTTTTGGTTTCGGCCTCCACTATGTTGATGTATGTATCTTCAAAGATATCGTTGAAAGCTTCGTTCAATCTTTCTTCGAATTCATCGGATGAAGATGATGACATTTTGCTAATCCCTCCTTGAAAAAAAAAGTATCAAGTCAAACGGTTTAGACTCGTTTTAAATTATCATATATTACATGACTACAGTTAATGTGAACATATAATACAATTATACAAACTTCAATAATACTAATTACAGAGAGTTTGGCAGGCATATTAACGTGAATCATATCACAACTAATATATTATTTTGTTTACCTGTGTTATTATTATTCGCGTAAAGTTTATTAAAATCTTGTACATAATCATGTACCATCAATTCTTTGTTTCAAGATGAATTTTGAAATATATGTTTGTTTAATCTCTACTATCAGGTTCATAGATACCACTATACAAGACAATATCCAGAGAGTGAGAGTATCAAAGTAAAAAAAAAATGAAAATTATCAAAATTGAATCACACCTTGTATTGATTGATACGTTTCAGATTATCTTTTTGGAATTAAAAGATAAGTAACTTGTTGGAGTAGTAGCAAAAGATTACAAGCTTATAGAAGTAGTAGCAAAGAATTATAAGCTTACAAGAAGTAGTAGCAACGATTACAAGCTTACAAGTCGAGAAAACAGATGAAGAGGAAATAAAGAAAATGAGATAGCTAGCTAAACACATGCTAGAGACAAATTTTTAGAAGTTAAAGTGAAACAAGCTAAACCCGTGACTTGGTTCACATGTGCTACACAACAAAACACTTTCACAACTCCAAATGCACCTGTGAGTGAACAAGAGAGACTCCTTCTACTGCACATGAAAGAACAAATAAGACAAGAGTTAGCAAAGTATAAAAGTAATTACTACTCAAAGCAACATTGATACCTTAAACAAAACATATAACACATCATAACATCTCAGACATAAGTTTGAGTTTAAGAGATGTTTTCATCTCAGAGAGTGGCTCATTTTTGGCAAGTAAACGGTTAAGCAGTTTCAGCTTAGAGATTTTTTTCTTTGATTTCCAACATGGCCTGTAACTTTGACAACTCCTCTTATTTACCACTCTTCTTCTTCTTACTACCTGCTTTAGCAGCCTTCACTCCAACAGGTCTACCTTATGGTTCTCCCACTTCCTCTTCTCCATCAACCTCCAACACTTTTTTGCACTTTTCCTTCACAGTGTCCTTAGCTAGAAAGGTGGAGCACAATTTCTTGGCATGCCTCAGCTCCCTCCAGACATGTTCCATGTTGAACTTGATGGGGTAGTCATTGTAGAAGATATCTAGGGCAGCTTTCATCACATCATCATCCTTTTGACCACTTCTCTGCTCCCTCAGAGCCGCTTCAAAGAATCCAACAAACTTGCAGATTTGATCGTTAATCCTAGACCACCTTTGCTTGCACTGAACAAGCTCTCTAAGTGTTGTCCCAACCAGGTGAGGGCTTGAGTTGTAGTAGTCTTGAATCCTCTTCCAGAAAGCACCAGCTTTCTGCTCGTTGCTGACCACATGGTCTTTACTGGTGTTAAGCCAAGTGCCAATAACGATTTTATCTTCTTTTGGAGACCATTTCCTCCTCTCCTTGACGGTAGACTCATCAGGACATTAGCTACTGAACCAAGCAGGTTCGGGGGAATCAAGGTCAAATGAAGATTGACTATTAAGTAGCTTAACAAAACCAGGGGTGCTATCCATGGTGGTAGAATGCTTTGTGTCACTCTACTAGCAACACAGAGCATTAAGTAAGTGAATTATAACTAAGTTACATTTACAACCAACAACTCAGAGGAGTTAGGAAGGTAGAAAGCAATGCACTAGAATTTAACACAAATCAAATGCTCTGTGTCACTCTACTAGCAACACAAAGCCTTCGGGAACCGATTTAAAACTAAGTTACATTTAAAACCTATCAACTCAGAGGAGTTAGGAAGGTAGAAAGCAATTCATTAGCATTTAACACCAATCAAATCTGACCAGTGATAAAGTTTTACACTAAATGAGTTTTACCATTTATAACATTTTCACTTTCATTCTTAATTAGTCTTGACTTTAAACATTTTGAATTTCAGATTGAACTTCTGTTTTTCTAATATTGGAAGTTTACATATAACTACTATTAGTTATTCACTAAGAAATTTTAAATCTGTATAGGTTTTACCTACTACTACTATATGTTCCATATAGTTATACATACAACAGCCTATATGTTTTAATTACCCAAATAAAAGAGAGTATGAATTTGTCTGTACATTACCTTCTAAAAGTCAGACACTCGCATTTTCAGCCTCTGAAACTCTTCCTGAACAAACATGAGATAAAACAGTCAAAAGTTTTAAAAATATGCAGATACAAATATGAAAAGCAGAAGGAAAGAAACTAACCAGAAACTCTATGATGAAATTGTCCTTCTCTTCAACCCACTTGAACATGACCACCATAGATATTAAGACGATTACACTTACCATCACACAAACAACCAATGGAAAACCATCTGTAACCCTTGATTTCTTCTTAGCTAACTCCCACACTGTTTCCTCTAGCTTAACCAGCTTCTGCTCACTCTCATTACGTTGATCCTTAACATGCCTAAGTTGTGTCTGAAATTCACTCATCTCCTCCATTACCGCCACATCCCACCATTTCCAAACATGGCAGTCACCATCATCAATATTCTCACACGTGAAGTACCTTATGCCTGGATATTTTCTTGTGTAAGATGTTGCAACAACAGGCTCACCACCACAGTAGCATGTCTTCGGGATTCCATCATCAGCCTTGGGTTGAAGAGAGTACTGAAACGGCTCTGCAATATTGTGGCTACTCTCAGCTTCATCCTTGTAGATATCAGCTTCTGCTTGAAGAAGAGAAGTTATATATATATCATACTCCTCTGATGAAGAAGGTTGGTTGTAGCTATAATCTTGTCCAATGTTTCCTTAACCTGAAAGAAATTTACAAGGTAAATATTAGACTTAAAAAGTTAAGAACTTGTTCTCCTATACAATCAAAAAGCATGGACATTCACAACATTATAAAGAATCACAGAGTCACATAGTCTATATTACTAAGCTCAACAGAGTCAGAGCACATATAAGCTCAATATTTTCTCGAAAAGAATGACAGAGTCACACAATCTATAATACTAATCTAAGAGATGAAGATAACTCCAGGGTAAACAATCTTGATTAAACTAAGAGCACAAGACTCCCATATTGAATAACCAATCCCATAGACTCCCATATTGAATAACCAATGGTGGTAACGAAGATTCCCATATTAAACTAAGAGCACAGTCGTTTAATAATGCTAACCACCGTTAAGAACACAAGATTCCCATGTTGATTTCTACACCAACTGCAATAATCATTAAGAACACAAACTTTGATGATTCAATCATGTCGTTAAACACAATAATCACAGAGTCAGAGTACATTCACAACATTAAAAATAATCGGAAACCAAAAGCTCAACAAAGTCATAGCACATATAAAGCTCAATATTTTCTCGTAAGGAATCACAGAGTCACATCACATAATATAAGAGAAGAAGATACAATCAGAGTAACAACCCTAAGAGCTCAAGACTCCCCAAATCGATTGAAACCCAAATCGTTCAACTCTTTGAAACCCTAACTACAAACAAAAATATCCCCAAATCGATTGAAACCCAAACCTTTTTGAAACCCTAACTACAAACTAAGATATCTCCAAATCGATTGAAACCCAGACCGTTTTGAAACCCTAACTACAAACCAAAAGATCTACAAATCGGTTGAAAACCCAAAATCAAATTCTAAACGCGAGGAAAACAACATGCAAACTAATCTAAATCCATAAATCAACAAGATAAGACTTCGATTTACCTTGATTATCCGAAGAGATCACATCGCCTCTAGCGTCGCCGAGAGCTTTTTCGTGTGGTCTCGCGAATGAGCTTTTTTTTTCTTTCCAAACCGATATACATATCTCCACCGACCTAATTAGACGATACCACGTTACTAAGGACTCAGTCCTTAAACTCATTATTTACGGACCGCTCCTTACCAAACTGGACTTTGTTAATATTATTTAAATCCGATTATCCTTGGATTATGCGCTAAGGATTGGTGAAAAACCACCATTACGAATGCTTTTATAGCTAATGGTCGTGATTTTTATAAAAAGTTAAAGCTATATAATTAGCGTTAGAGAAGAAAATACATAACAAACCCAATAAATAATCTTAAAGTTGTAAGCAATTATATTGTGTTAGTTTAATATCGACTTACAAAATTTAAGAAAAATTTAAAACAAATCCCTATAAGGTGTATCTACAAATCAAGCCTCTAAGAAATTAGGATTCGTCTTCAAAAAAAAGAAAAAAAAAAAGAAAAAAAAAATTAGGATTCTGCGGTGTATATAGACAGTATGACCAAATATTATATAATGAGCATGTTTTAATTTTTACGTTATAGGTTATAGATAATAGATTGGTGGATGTATAATGAGAATGGCTTTCGATCAAAATACTTTGGGATTGACACATGGAAAAGGTTCAACGCGTACGTCTAATCTCTCCTTCCATTAAAAGAGAAGCAGGAGAATGTGGGCTTTGTTTTTAAGGTGAGGAAGAGAGGAATGAATGCGAAAGAGTTCTGTTTTAGTCTACGACAATAAAGAGTACCCAAAAAGACAAAAATCCATTGCATGATGTAGAAGGTGACATATGCCTAAGGCAACTTATTATTTTTCATTATTGCAGACAGCAAGAATATCAATGTAAAGGAAAACAAATTTCACTGTCTATTGAGTCAATGGTTTATGCTAAAGACAAAATTTAATTTAGCAAAAAGAAAAGAAAAAGGATAAGCCAGAGTTCCCTTTACGAGCTCTTCTTTTGTTAGCCACCAAGGTTTATTTCTAAAATTTTGTTTTGCTAGTCCGGTCTTTTAGAATAAATATCAAATTGATACTAAAAGCATGCGTGTTTCAAAAAAAAATACTAAACGCATGCATAGGTGAACTGTGAACATGATATCAGCATTTCAGAAATGAGATATCATCATATGCAGAAGTTCTTTCTCATTTCAATCATATGATTGGTTGTAGCAAAAAAAATCATATGATTGCACCAGTAAACTAAACCCCAATTTTAATATATAAAAATGGATATATTTTCTCAACAGGGTCGGTCTCAATTTGCTCATGACCTCTCTCATACACTATATTGCTACTCAAGTGCTATTAATATACTTTTTAGAGGGTAATCAGAGACCATTCTTTTTCATCTTCATAATGCCAAAATTTATAATCAAAAGGCTTAAAAACTATTGCAGTGCATCCCTTTTGCCTTATTGACATCAAACACTCGATAGTGGTTTTCTACTTTTTTTTCGTCCAATTCGATTTTGGAATAGAAGTTGACCCTTGTATTGTTTTATATATGCACAGTATCAAAGTGTTTCTTCGAAGGACATGACTTAACATTAACAAATAACCAGATAGCTACTCGCTTCATGCTCAGCTTCTATAAACTGTATATATGTAATCATTCACACTTTCCTTTTCCATTCTTTTTCTTATTTGCGTTTTTCCATATATGATATAATGTATTTAATTTACAGACAGTTGATTTGCATGTAATCCTTATCTTTGTAGAAAGTGCTGGTAATCAGTGTGTCTTTTGCTAATTTTTTTTATTGGAATAATAATAATTGATCAAAATGTTATTTATGTACAGATCCCATTCATCTCAGATAAATAAGAACTACAAAACTATGGGTGTGATTGGCTATTGCTGTAGATGCTCTCCACAGCCATAATTATACTTACAGCCCTATATCTACACTAATCATGATTTTTATTTTTTCTAAAACTCACAGCCATTTTTTTAATTCTACAGCACTTCTTTAAATTCATGTCTTTGTAATTGCTCTACAGAGACAAATACCTACAGCTCATATTTAAAGGCTTTTAAAATTAAAAATCTAAAGCCAAAGCAAAAAAAAATCACAGCAATATTTCTACAGCCAAAAAATGAAATCACAGCTCTTACCAATCACTCCCATATATGATTATGATCGTATCTGTAGTTTTAAAATAACTCATTTTGTAAGAAAACCCTTTAAAGATTTATAACATGAGTCACAATAACATCTTTGTAGAAAGTGCTGGTAATCAGTGTGTCTTTTGCTAATTTTTTTAATTGGAATAATAATAATTGATCAAAATGTTATTTATGTACAGATCCCAATCATCTCAGATAAATAAGAACTACAACTATATGATTATGATAGTATTTGCAGTTTTAAAATAACTCATTTTGTAAGAAACCCCTTTAAAGATTTATAACATGAGTCACGCTAACTCACACATATGTCATTGTATATGAGTGTACATGTTAGGGATTTCAAGCCAAAAATTTGGTGTCGTATATGCATGTGCATAATTGTTGAAGTGGGAATTCAATTTAGGTTTAACAAACAAGTAATACGAGAATGAAGATTAGAGTTTTGATTAATGAAACGTAAGTTGAATGATTATATTAGAATTCTATTATATGAGATAACCTTGTAGACTTCATTAGAAGTCTATTATATGAGATAATTTTTAGATCTGAAAAAATTTATATATTTGAAAATGTGAATCTTTTATTTTTGGGAAAACTAGATAAAAATCATAGAAGAAAATATTAACAAAATAAAGATAAAATTATGAGAAAAACATTATACATAAAATAAGTCACGTTCGTTTTGTAGACTTCATTATAAGTCTACTATATCGGATAATTTTCAGATCTAAAAACTATGTACATGTGAAAATGTGAAACATAATTTTTAATCTGAAAAGAAAACTTCAAAAATAGAATTTATAAGATAAAGTACTAGCTAAGTAAATGCACAGAATTTGTATTTATAATTTTATTTGAATATAAATATAAAAATACACATTTAAAGACTATAGATCTAAGATTTACATTTTTAGAGTGGAGGGTGATAACCATGAATTAACCTACAAACACAAGATAATATTGTGAAAAAAACATGATAAAAAAATTAACAAACTAAACAAAAATGAATCATCAGCTTCAATGAATTGAGCAATGAGAGAGTTTTAGAGAGAATGGAGAGATTTTTAGAAAGAAGTGAGAGTTTTTTTAGAAACTTGTGCAGTCATTTCAGAGAGAAATTGTCTAAATTTCATTTATATAGGGAGAAAAAATTGTAACTAGGTTAAAAATTTTGACATTATAGATTTCTCTACTATAATTAAAATTTTGGAGTAGACTTTATTGTAAGTCTACTTAGTAAACTTACAATAAATCTACTATGACTATTTTATTATTGTTACCTAATCAATTGATATTCGTTAAAACTGTTTAATTATATGAAATTTAAATTTATATATCTCATATTGATTCTTATATTGATGACCTAAAAGAAATTTCACACAATTTATTTTTATACATTTTTAAAATAAAATTCTAAGATTAACTTAGAATATAGACTTCGTAATAAGTCTATAATATTGACTTCATGATAAGTCTACACCTTGTAGACTTCATAGGGATAAAACTGTAAAATATCATTCTGGTTTTTTGTTTAATCACAAGGGATAAATAGATATTTCCCTACCTCTTTTAGGTTGGTTTTGTATTTGACTGAAAATGAGGTATACTTTTGCATTTGACTAGATTGTTTTTACAAAATGTCCCATTTTATTGGAATAACTAGATTTTTGACCCGCGTTTAAAAAGCGCGGCTACTATTTTGGTTATTTTATCTATAGATGGATCGATAAATCTTTTGCTTTGATGATATAAAATGTCAGAGAATCAATATCAAGATATCATGCGGGTATGAAGAATTTTTATTTTACAATGTCGCAAACAAATTTTTTATGTTTCCAAATATATTAACAATGGTTGTACCTAAAATTTGTACTTGAGAAAGATTGTATATTTAACAATTAAATGACCCATTTTTTAGTTTTGTGATTAATTCATAAAATTATTTAATTACAAAATTTCACTATCTAAATTAACTTTTTAAAATTAATGTAGATTTTAATTTATTATTATCATCAACATCTATGTAAATGTATTGTGTATAATTGTGGAGTTTTATTTGGAAAAAATAATATCAATTAACAACACCTGATGTTGGAAAGCGGGTCAAACTTGCTTCGTCCGACCCACTCTACAGCAGATTGAGTCATTTTTACGACTCAAAATTTTGACCCGTCTGATCTGCAAATAAAATAAATTTTGCAGTAAAAGTTTTATAAAATTTGAAATACAGTCAGTCCATTAATAAAATCCATTATTATATAGTTTTAGGCCCAAATAAAAAAGACAAAATTGTCATTAATGATAAATTAATTTTGTATATAAGAATAAGAGTATAATTGGAAAACATACAAAAATCATTAAACGGAATGTTTATGTTTTAATGGTATTGATAATAATTGATCAAAATGTTATTTATGTACAAATCCCAATCATCTCAGATAACACAAGAACTACAAAACTATATGATTATGATCGTATTTGTAGTTTTAAAATAACTCATTTTGTAAGAAAACCCTTTAAAGATTTATAACATGATGAGTCACACTAACTCACACATATGTCACTGTATATGAGTGTACATGTTTGGGATTTCAAGCCAAAAATTTGGTGTCGTATATGCATGTGCATAAATGTTGAAGTGGGAATTCAATTTAGGTCACACAAACAAGTAATACGAGAATGAAGATTAAAGATTTTGATTAATGAAACGTAAGTTGAATGATTATAAGAGAAAGTACATGTGTCCTATAAGGAAAATGGGTCAGCGATTATCTTCAAAAGATCGTGTCATCGATTCTTTATGTAGAGTTCTTGTTGTTTTAGTGTAAGATCACCTTTTTCTCTCCAGACATTCCTTACTTATAAGAGCTGACTCGAAGGTTGGTAGAGTCGTTGGCTTATGTCATTACTTTCATAAGGCTTCTGACGGTTGGTGAGATGATGGCTGCAATCATTACTCTCAGTATGTTTATTGTGTTGAGTACACGCACAGACCTCCATGAGATAGCCGTAAAGGTACAATTTTGCCGGTTAACGAGAGTGAAACAGACGATCATTAATTAAAGATTGCTTACCGTTAACTTTAAGTTTTTTCTTAGATATATTATTATGAAATAAGTAAGTACGATTTTACAGAGACTCAAGAGTAAACAGCAGAGTATGGACACAAAATACACAACACATAAACTAGAGACAGATTCAAGAAGCTTTCATTTTAGAACTAAAAGATCAAATTAATTAAGTAATTATACATTCATCCTCATTGGGGATTTGTTTTATTGAGCTTCCTGAATATACTCTTAGTTGGACGAGGACTGGTTCAAGGGACTCCTCCCACAACTCACCGGCTTGGGACTGTTTCCAACGACTCGAGGACTCATCTGACTCAACCTTATTTCACCCACTCGTGGACTGAACACTTGAGACAAACTCCTATTATTGTGCGGAGTTGAGCTCGAACTCGTGACCTTAGGACTACTCGTGTGTCTAAATTCTCCTCTGCTTCGTGTAATAACCTCATCAAGAATCTCTGAGTCTCCTGGATACGAAGTTGTTGATCCAATCTCCGTTTCCTGATGAGAAAGTTTAAGTATGAAAAACAAACAAGAAGAAGTTTAAGTAAAACAAAAAAAAATGATGGGAGTTTTTATGTTTTTGGTTTACCGCTGCGAGATTAAAGGGTAAAGCTGGAGCTTCTTCATACTCTGCTGCGTCCAAATCCTGAAGATGAGCTCCTTTGAAGAACCTAGGGAGGATGTATTGTCTAACGGGGATTAAGAACATGATCATTAAAGGAAACATGACTCCTGCTATTGGGATCCATGTGAGGCCAAAGCAGATTAACAGATATATGGTTTGGAATATAGTGAACATTGCAATTGTCTTGAATGGAACCGTTTCAACGAACGTTGCGTGGTAGTCTTCGAGAACCCTGCAAACATAAAAAAAAAATTGAGTAAAAATGACCAGAGGCTTCTTTAAAAGTTGAATGTTATGATTAAAAAGCTTTAGTTTACTTGAAGCGGCGACTTGGGGCGGTGAAGAGAAGTAGGATTCTCTCCCAGAATTGGTTTCCAGGTAAGCTTTCAATGGCCATGAAGGCGAAGTAACCCCAAAGGACTGAGGTTGGGATCATTTTAAGGATAGGCATAGCTGCAACGCATCCTCCTACCATTGTTGACTGAAGTAAGTTGCTTACTCGCTGTTCTTTGACTTCTACTGGTAACAAATCATCAATTTCTTTCTCTATATCGAATAGAGTTTCATCAACTGGAGCATTGAGGTTTCCGGTGAACGTAGTTGCTTGGATTGTTGATTCTTTAAGTTCTTTTAAACCCTTCAAGTGGAAAGAAACTGTTCTTAGTAACTCCTTGTTCTATTATTGGAAATTTAAAAAAGATACAAAGTTCTTACTTGAGGTTGCTGGTATACTAATGGTGTCTGCATGTGATGATAAGCTTCTTGCATATTGTTGTAGAGTTGTCCCAAACTCGCATTCTTTTTTATGCTTCTTCTTGCTGTCGCAACTAGTCTGTTACGAAGCAACTGCAAAGACAGAGAACCTTGATCTCAGAAGCACTCAAGAATTTTTTTAAAATTAGACTTGAGGTGAGTGATGTTTACCTGATACTTAAGAGTTGCTAAGCTCTTGGTATGCATAGGAGATTGAGGAATGACACCATTTGATGGAGGGACTCCGAGTAGACCACACATTAAGGTCTGCAATGATTATTTATGAGAAATATTCAGATATGTAAATATTTTTTTCTTGTCCAAATCCTACTTACCAGGAACCCAAGAAGAAGCAAATCATAGTGGTACGAAGAAGGTTTTCTCAAATTGAATTCTTTCTGCTGAGCAAGCTGTGAAGCTACGCTATGATCAAAGTAGTAAAGCACAGCAATCATTGATGCTGGAATGAAAGCTCCAATTATGTAGACCACTGGAACATCAAGCATCTCCCTTACAACGGTCCAATTACCATAAGCACCAGGAGACCAAGGGTTTGGGCTAAAAAGTCGCCGGGGGATGCCTTTAGGAACATCTCCTGCTGGAATGTAGGAGACACCGGTCCACACTAGCACCATGAGTGGTACACCATAGTCAGCTATTAAGCTTCTGAGCCAGCCTGCTCAAGAGAAGAGTCAGTAGATGTTTGTAAGAGAAGAATCTAAGCTCATTGGATATATAGAGAATGCTCTGTTTTTGACATACCAGTACCGTAGCGCCATGATCTGGCTTTTCTGCTTCTAAGTCCAGTTAGAAGAAGGCCAAAGGAGAGAACCAGAGCGAACATCCCATTAGCAAACCTCCAGGAAGGTAAGAACTCATTCAGTTTGTGATTCTCCCGGTCCGGAATGCGAAACTCATCCACTAGCCCCTGGATAATCAAATCATGCGTTAGAGATGAAAACCAACATTATGGAAATGTTGGTGGTGGAAAAGGTTAATACTTTGATGGCTTGTTGCATGAAGAGCATAGCAATAAGCAGTCCAAACAGTTCCCCGGCTACACGGGTGAACCTATTGATGATGGAACAAGCTCCACATATAGCCATTACAAACAGCATCAAAGCAGTCCAAACACAAACCCTACACATATTCAAACAGTGTAATTCAAACACATGATTACTCTTCTAAGAGAAAGAGGACTTACCATCCAGACCAAGCTAAGAAGAGGTCTCGTCCAAGTTCAGGTCTGGCCTTTGCAAAGTTAAACATGAATGTATACATAATAACAGTTGGCTCAGCAACTCCGAGAACAAGCAGTGGCTGACCTCCGATAACAGAGTGAATCATGCCGCAAATGGCTGTGGATGCCAAGGTCTGAACAGCCGTGAGAACTCCATCTGCGCAGCAAGATTTCAGATATTAAATTTCAAATCTTTTGATAGTGGGAAACTGATAAAGGTGGAAACTTTACCGGTGTTTCTTTCGAGTTGTTCACCGAAGGAGATGACAGGAATTGCAGAGGCGAAGAATATGTAAGTGGTGGGAGCCAGAATCCTAAAGCCAGCTTTGAATCCACCACTCCAGTCTTGTTTATAGCACATGAGTCTGCCTTTGAGATCATTTTTGATTCCTTCAAATGGCACGAACGTCTCTTCCATAGCTTCTCACAATTGCTCTGTTTTCGTTGAGTCAATTCGTCAAACACTTGGAGTTCTTCTCTCTCTCTCTCTCTCTCTCCGACAAGAAGACAAAAAAAAAAAAGATTTTGAGCTCAAACCCGATTTAAGGCGGGGGGAAAGCTCATAAACTATTTCAAACCGGAGAAACCCATTTTGGAAAACATCTCTTAGTTCGAGTTTATCGAAGAGCAGAAGAGAAAAATGCAGGAAATCCAACTAAGGAGAAGAATCTCGAAGAAGAAACTGGGAAACGATGATACATGGAACAAGTTATCGAGATGAATTCATAAGAAAGGAAAGAGAGAGTGTGTGTGTGTGTGTTTTTATTTTATTTTGGATGAGAAGAAAGTTATGAGTGGTTGAATTACTACATGAAGCTGCAATGTATTTTATGTGTTTCTGTCTGGTCGCAACTGGCATGGAAGATGAAGCCGAAGGAATCTTCATTTATATAAGCTACTCAAACCAAAATAAATATAATATATATATAGATATATACATACATATAAACCAAAAATACAAAAAGAAAATTTATATTATTATTTGTCTTGGCATCTTCATCATGAATGTGGAATATTTTTCTCAACGCTAGTTTGTGATTTATTATTAAAATTTATGTTTAGTGATTCTATTTACATCACAATGTACTGTTATCTGATGATTCACATCTAATAGTTTTATTTGTAGTTTCTATTAATATTTTTATTAATATATATAATTGTTTATAAATTGTTATTTCAATGCTTTAAACTCTGTAATTTTAAGTAAACCAAATTAGTGAATATTTAAACAAATTATTGGATTAAAGAAGCTTATATCATCACCGGAATTTTTTTTTATAACAACAGGCTTATCATCAAAAGGTTTATATTGTTGTTTGTGTTTCTAAGTTATAATGAAAAAGGTCAAAAGGTATAATTAATCTTAGGGTGAAAATTAGTGATGACTTAATTTTGATTAAGTTATACAAATGATTTGAGAGTTTCTAGTTCATAAAATTCACTGGACAATTAAATTATGAGAATAGCCAAGAAAAATATAATAATGCTAAAACTCGGATATGATATTAAGAAATGGATAAGAACTTTATATTACGTAGAAATGCAAAAGTACGTGAAAACCGGGAATGGTTTTGTGGAAGTCGGAATATGTTATATTAATGGTTACGTTACTACAATTACAAAAATCATGAGAAATAAAAAAATGAAGCTAAGTGAGATTGACATGCGTCTGTTTGGAATTATTTTGGCTGTCTCAGTCTGTAAATTTTCGAAGTTAAATGTTTGTTAATATCTTGTTTACTCCTGTCTGTCGTCTATCGTTTAGATAATCAATTAGCAACCTGCATTATTTTTAGAAGTTTAGAGAAACTCCAATCAAAGTATTTAATATTGGAGATTCTCAATACATATTAGTATTTAATTTTCAGATTAACTTCAAGAAATCTAATTAAAAAATTCTGTATATAGATATTTTTAGTTAACTTTTTCGTAAAATTAAGAATATATAAATTAAACATTAACATTAATATATATATATATATATACTTCGACCTCCAATGATAGATATTCATATTAAGGGTGCTCTACATTTTGTATATCCATATCTTTTTTTTTAATTCTTTTTTTAACAGTTTTTTGGTGAAATCGTAAATCCTTATCCTCTAATTTTTTTAATATCAATTATAATTAGGTATTTTGCCATCACATGCGAGGTATAATTTTCGTACAATTTATTATTAGTCTATATTTTATTAATTCAAACCAATATAATAAATTATGATTTATGTTTTAAAATTAATTATAAATGACAGCACTTACATAGCAAAATATTTTTCAAAACATATTTTTACAAATGTGTTGCTTTAATTTATTTTTAATTATAATTTTTTCTATTTTAATTTTTTATTTCTATAATAAAATATATATTTTCAAGATAACAATATAATACATAAGAAATATCTTATTTTCTCAAAATCTAATTTTTGATAGAAATTCGTTTTTATTTTATAATAAATTTTATATGAAATTATTAAAAATATGAAAAATAATCAAAATTATCTAAATCATGGAGAAATTACAGATCATATAATTCAATTTAACTCTCTAATAGAAAATATATGTTTAAGATAACAATCTAATACATAAGAATTATCTTATTTTTTAAATCTAGTATTATTAGTATACCTTCGTTTTATTATTTAATAAATTATATATGAAACTATTAAAATATGATAAATAAGCAAAATATAAAACCATGGAGAAGTTGATAAATTAGCATTGCTTTCTTTATATTTAACTATTAATATTTTAACTTAATTTTTAATTTCTATTATTTTTTTTAAATATATTTTAAAGATAACAATATAATACATAAGAATTATCTTATTTTCTAAAAATCTAATATTATTAATAGAAATTCATTTTATTATATGATAAATTATTCATAAAATTATTAAAAATATAACAAATAAGCAAAATTACGAAAATCATAGAGAAGTTACAAATCAGTCAGAAAATTCACTTGAATTTTATAACAGAAAAATATATTCTTAAGATAACAATTTAATAAAAAATAATTAACATATTTTCTAAAATATAATATTATTAATATAAATTATTTTTTATTAAATAATAAATTGTATATGAAATTATTTAAATAAGGTAAATAAACAAAGTTACCTAAAATTAAGGAGAAGTTGACAACTAAGCAAATTTACTTTTTATATAATAGTATTAGATAACTTCGTTGATATATACATAACATTTAAAGTTGTAATTCCGCATAGGTTTTTGGCTAAAATATCGAAAACTTTTTTGTCAAAACTAAGAGCTTTTTTCTATCTTCTTTGTCTTCACTCTTCCGTTGGAGAATGTATTTGCGGATGCCTAGCCAAATCAGCTCTACGTTTATTAGTAAACTCGCCTCCTCTAATGGAGTGACTTTGTTTTATTTGAAGTAATGAATGATGTTTGATTAAAAACAAGAAAATGACACTTAATTAGATGTAATAAAATAGTAGATGCTTTAGATATTATGCATATTTATAATCATGCAATAGTAAGAACTTAACCAAACACACAGAAGCATCTAAACAACTAAAGAATCAAACTTGACCTAACTATCCCATCCCGATTGATTTTAAATGAATTTAACTTATTAGCCTTTTTTGTCGCCAATTATAAAATTTTCACTAAATTAATATAAATATTTGTAAGGATTTGGATTCAGATACGTTTAAAAGTTGTCTTTCAAATGTTTGGCTGCGGTTTCGCACGCATTGTTTAATTTGGCTCTTTTAAACATGACCCATAGACCTAAGGTTAACTAAATCAGCAGAGGCCAAATAAACAAAAAATATATATATGCTCTGCTTGTAATTTGAAATATCTTACAATGTACGGATAATTAGTGATTGGTCCCAGAAAAGTGTATTTTGTAGATATAAAAAGCGTAAGAGGTCGACATCGACGTTGTTTCATGGATGTGTTACATGTAGATAGATAATATAATTGTTTTAGGGCAAAATATTATATATGTGTGGTTACGTATGCACTTGTGTGATGCGCGTACATGTGCTTGCACATATACAACTAAATACGTAATAAATAATTTGGAAAGAGAGGTTATGACCCATGTGCTTTAGACAACTCAACGCAATCTCACAGCCACAATACAATAAAAATCCTTATTTCCTAAACTAACCCGCGATTATCTACTATCGAATGTAGAAATGCTTTTTTTTTTTAACACTAGGTAACAATTACATCATCATATAATCATTAACTCTATTGCATATGATGATTAATTACCTGCGAGATAAGTGATCTTGATGAACAACTCCACGAATGATTCTAAGATGAAGCTCTCCCTATAACACGATTGACGCACGGTTCTGCATGTACGACATCCTCAATAGACATACCTACTTCACGGCAAAATATCACAACGAATGGTTCTGCCTGCATTACTCTGGAACCTCCAATAAGCTTGCATCCTATAATCTGCAAGAAATTGCGTTGTCTGTGTTTCGAACCCCAGACTTAGCTGTAAAAACCTTTAAACCTTAACTATTAGGCTACGATGCTTCCACTATCGAATGCAGAAGTTTCATATTATATTTCCTGCAGTGAGCACTCGGTTCCTACAATTAAAGCTTTAGAAATGACTCACATATATTTATGTATCCCCTTATTATTATTATTATTATTATTATTATTATTATTATTATTATTATTATTATTATTTAAGAAGAACTTTTATAAATACATTTATTCCATATATGATTAACAATTTTACTATTTTTAGGTGTTAATATTACATACCACCCCACAACCTTTTTAAATAACCATCTTTGACCTAGATTAATTACATGTTATGCCATTAACAAATTAACCTACAAAATTATTTTATTATATATATTTATATATATATGCATGTTGAAGACATAAACCAGCCCGTAAATGTATCATCGTGATATTGGAACTAAATGACTCGAAAAAATTATATTATTTTTATCAAAACATTAGAACTTATAGATTTTAATCATTCATATAGATCCAAATGACTCGAAAACAATTATTTTATTTTTATATTCGATTAACAATTTGTATGTAAATTTTCATAGTACATATGTATTGTATTATTTTAGTAACATATAGTTTGATATAGAAGTGTATTTTTATATTAACATGGACAGCTATCTTATTTTCATATTCACGTTATTTTATATAAAAATGTATTTTATTTACATGTAAATAAAATATGCAAATAAGTGTATATCATATAAATAAGTGTATATAAAATGTTATTTTTATGATCATGTTATATATATAGAAGGGCATATAAATGTCAGCGACATATAAATAAGTGTATATTGAACTATATATTATTTTTATGATTTAGGTTATATGTAATGTTACATATATAAATAACAAATATGTGTAAATGAAAATACTGTATTATTTATTTGAGTAACATATAACAAACTATATGTATTATTTATTCGATATATAGTTTACTATAGTAAAAATAAATTGTAAGAATAAATTAGGGATTCATTTACATCGTAAATTTCCTAATAGAAGACTTACATGAAAGTCTTATGTATGTATCAAAAACATTTATACTAATTGGAATGTTTGTCTTTCTATATACATAAAATTTACACATTCTTCTTTTTTCCTTTTAAATAAAGGCAACAAAAATGTAATATTTTTCACTCTAGGACTCTCCAATATATCACTAAAGTATTTGAATTTGATAAGACCAAAACTTATATCAATTTCTCATTTTTATGTGTTTTTCTCACTAATTTATTTTGTTTTAACAGGTTTTTTTTTATTACATAGTGTCATCTTTCACTCATGTAAAACTAGATTTATAAACTTTAGATATGTATTTTTGTGTGTTCTATATGTTAGATTCTAATAAGTTGTAGATTCAACAAAATGTGATTCTTCTAGCTATTATATAAGCATAAAAACATTGTTTTGATATTTTTTTTCTTTGTTTTTATGTCATTTAAACGATTTTGGATATGCATGTTTTTTTAGATCCGTGTTAGATTTTGGAAGATTTCCAGAAGACTTCTCAGAAACTTTCCAGAAGTCTTCTAATACATTTTATGCTAGGGGGAGTCTTCTGAACCAAAAATATTTTACTTAATTAGATTTTTTCTCCTTATATAAATAAAATTTACAAATTTTCTCTCTTTCTCTCTAATAGCTGTTACAAAAATTTAATGTTTCTCACTCTAAAACTCTCCAACCTCTCTATGTTCTATTTGAACTTGAAAACACCAAATTTTATATCAAATACCTAATTTATCTTTGTTTTTTTAAGTTTCTTCACTACACGGTTATCATCTTTTACTTTTTAAAGGTAGATCCATAAATTTTGGATATGTATTTTTGTGTGTTTTATATGTTAGATTCTAAAAAATTCTAGAATTAACAAAATGTGACTGTTTTATTTATTATTTAATAAATACAAGATCATTTTTGATGTTTCTTTTCTGTTTTGATACAATATGAATGTTTTGGGATATGCAGCTTTTTCCAAATCTGAACCAGAATTTGGAAGACTTCTCAGAAGATTTCTCGGAAGACTTCAGAACCTAGAATATATAACCTAAGTGAAGTCTATGCTTATCTATGTATAGGAATGATCTCAAGCTCTATATATAATAATTTTGATTATGCTTTTTATGATTGGTATGTGTACTCTTTTAATGGTGAATTCTTTTGTAAACTTGCAAAGATGTTAATGAAAATCATTTTTTCAAATATGTTTATGTCTACAACATATATTATTTTTCCAAAAAGACTTAACATTATTGAAGTTATTGATACAACATACCAAAAAAACATTTTAATCAAGATACTAAAACTAAGGAAGAAAAAATTCTTAAGAAAACTTAATCAAATTCACAAAAAATCAAACAATACATAAGTCTCACTAGAAAAAATTCCGGAAGACTTCACTAGAAGTCTTCTTTCAAGATTATCAATAACCAAAGACTTCACAAGAAAATCTTTAGAACTTATAACTAAAAAAAGTTAAGTATTCTCTAGATGTCTTCTCGCAGAAGACTTTTCAGAAGACATAAAACAAATTAATCAAGAAATTTAAGTGAGAAATGAAAATTTAAGCGAGAAATTAAGCAGAAAATTAAAATTAGGGAAACTTAAATTTTAAATGAAAATTGTAATTTTAAATCTCATGAAATTTAAAAAGTATATCCTATAATCTAAGAAGACAAATTAAATCACATGACTTGTTATTCTTAAAGTTACTTAACACTTTTGAAAGTTAAAAACATATCTCGAAGTTATTTAACATCATTGACAATACAACTTTTACAAAAATGAACATAGAAGACTTCCACATAAGTCTTCTGAGAGAAAACTTCTTATGATCTCAAGTCTTCTCTCATTAACTAGAAACATTAATAAACATGAATGTTTGTAACCTCGTAATTATCACCAATGAAGTTATGAATTTCATTCAGGAACTCCAATATTCACTAATATACATGAACTAATAAGAAAATATTGAAAAATCTTTTGAATTTTTGAGAAAATGTAAGTTTATTAAATATTAACATAGAAGACTTCTGTGGAAGTCTTCCTTGAAGTCTACCTGAATTAAAATTCTATGGAAGTCTTTCATTTATGTCAGTTTTGTAATTGCAAATTTACAAAGGAAAACTTCCAGAGAAGCAAACTTCTTAGAAAGTCTTCCTTTAAAAATATTGTCTTACTTTAATATTTCAAAATTTACAAAAAATCGGATAAATAGGTTAGTTTTGTAATTGACCAATATTGTGTTAGAAATTTGATTTTCTACAGAAGATTTCCATGAAAATCTTCTACAGAAGACTTCTGGGAAAGTTTTCTCAACTGTTATATGACGTCTACTCATGGTCGGTAGAAATCTGCGTAGATTACTTTTTCAGTTGACCATATTTGAATTTTTCCGAGAAGACTTCCGTTGAAGTCTTCTCACAGAATGACCAGAATCTCAGAATAAAAATTGAGAAAACATTTTCTGAAAATTTTCTAATTCAAATTAAATGTTTTACTTTTAATTGTCAATCACAAAACTAACCTACGCAGACTTTTACTAACAGTGAGGACTTCATGTAATAGTTGAGAATTGGAAGTCTTCTATAGAAAGTCAATTTAACACAATGCAGTTGCAAAACTAACTTATTTATCCGAGAAGACTTTAAGGGAAGTATTTTGATTTTTTTTGTTAACAAAGAAAAGTTGGAAGACTTCTAGACCAGAAAATCAACTGTAGAACTAACATATGTATTGACCAAGAAGACTTCCGTAGGAAGTTTTCTCCGCGAAATAGATCTGAAAAAAAAATCAAAGATCATTCTTAGATCCAGTGAGGTTCATGTTTAGTTTCTTCAAGCACACATAGCTTCTTAATAAAAGTTACTCACTTGTTCTTGATCAAGTAGCATGAACTTGAGTAACTCTAATAAGCTTATAAATTTTGAAATCAAAAAGTTGAGATTTTGGGATGAAACACGAGAGGAAATGAAAGAGAAATGGTTTGTGTATGTATGAAATATGAATATGTAGATGTTGATTTTAGGTGCATTTAGAGCTTGAAATCGGTTATTCATGATGATTTGTGTATTGAAGACAGTGACAATGTTGTAAATAAAAGAGGAAGAAGAGACTGATTGAGTTAAAGAAGAAATTTTGAAAAAAGAAATAATGGCATTTTCATGAATAGTTCGAACTTCTGAGATGAATAGAGCAACTGAAGTTTTCAAAAAAAATCATAGATTACTTTTGTGTTTAACTTTTTATTTTGGGTCATATTTATAAAAACCCTCTTAAAAATTTGGTTGATTATATTTTTTTAACACTTTTTGAAACCCAAAACATATACTAGAGATATTTACATAGATTACTTTTTCAAACCCAAAACATATACTATAGATATATACATTTGATTAAATTACTCAAATAAAAGAATCATCATAAGTCATTAGTTTGAAACCTACCATTTAAATTACCATCGGAAGATAAATGCCTTCATGAAAAAAACCCCTTTTCTCTCTCTCATGTGATAAATGGGCGATTAGGGTTCCGTCGATTACCCGCTGTCGGTTGGCCTCACGCTGACTAACGAGAATACTCTCCCCTTTGTTTTGTTCTTTCTTTTCTTTTGTGATTGCGGATATTACAATATCTCCCCAGATCCGATTTCGTTTGATCCGTCAGGTAGTGGAGAAACTCAGATCCCAAATCGGTTCGAGCTTAGTATCAACAACGATTTGGGGGGGGGGGAGACTCACCTTTCATCAGTTCCAGCTTTGATTCCAGCAGCGTCTGTCCCCTCCTATGCGGCGAGGTTCAAGGCTTCTCTCAGAACTTTGAGGAAAATCTCAGAACCATCCTTTTTGGAAGATGGAACACCATTTGTTCAAGCTCCACCCAATGTACTCCTTGAGACATCAGAACTCTGGAAGGGCCATATCGTGGCCCATTTCCACGGAAGGATGCCGCCGGCAGGAAAGATTATCGCAGACTTGAATCCGGTGTGGGGAAAATTTGGGAATATCACGGTTCGTAGAGTCTCGGCTACTTGTTGTTTGATCTATGTTCCTTCAGTTCATACTAGAGAGTGGGTTCTTTAGGTGGGGTATTGGCAAGCAGACAGATGTGCGTTTTCGGTGTTTCCTTGGTCAGCAGATGGAAACCTGGCTGCACAAGAGCTTCTATTTGCACCAACGTAGGCGGTGCTTAAGAATGTGCCTCCGCAGCTCTATTCTCTTGACGGTAATAGTGTGATGGCAAGTGCCATAGGTGAGCCCTTACATATGGAGAAATTCCGTCTTGACCCGTATCACTTTGGAGATACGAAGGTTAAGGTGGAGATTGACCTTTCTCATCCCCCGCCTGAGGTGGTTGAAGTCAGAGACTCTCCGAGCAACTCGGTTAGAATTAAGATTGATTATCCAAGCCTTCCTCCTAAGTGTATCAATTGTGGGAAGTTTGGACACTTAATGAATATGTGTCATAAGTCGTTGGTGAAGAGGGTGAAGTCTCATAATCAGGAAACAGTGATCAGTGTGGTGAAAGCAGCAGAAGAGATCTCTCTTGTTGGAGTCCCTACTGAGAGCACGAAGGAGGAGAAGGTTGAGGAGTTCAAAAAGAAGAAGGAAAAGTCGAGATCAAGGTCTCACAGGAGGTCGAGGTCAAGAGCTAAGGAGTTGGAGGATTCTTGTGTTAAGGAGGTTCGTGAAGATAAGAGGTAAGGAAAGAAACAAACCCAGCTTGAGCAAGAAGAGGTTGATGAGGAGGATAATTCTGTTTGGTTTACTAAAAACTCAAGAGCCCAATGAAGAGCCATTCGACAAGAAGAGTTGTGGAAGGACTATGGAGGGTCAGATAAGATTGGAAGTTCATAATCGAAGTTTCTTATTCGAGGAAGCTCCTCGAGTAGGAAGTCTGGTTTCTGAGTCGGTTCTTTATAAAAAAATATTGTATATCTGAAGATGTTCAGTTGGAATATTAGAGGTTTGAACGGAGATGGTCGGATAAGAATGGTTGGGAATTGTTACAGAGTATGGTTTCTTCAGTTGGGGCGTTGTTGGAAACACATGTTCAGGAAGAAAATTTCAGTAGGGTCTTAGGAGTTATGGCTCCGGGTTGGAGGTTCGATAGTAATTACTCTCAAGCAGTAGGAGGAATAATTTGGCTGCTGTGGAGTCTGGATATCTCGGTGGTGGTATATTTGAAGACGGATCAATTAATGTTGTGTGGGGTGTTGGATCCAGATACGGGTACTGCCTGCACGGTGGCTTTTGTGTATGCGCATAATACTGAAGTGGAAAAGAGAAGATTGTGGAGTGATTTAGCTGCAATAGCTAACACTCCCCTCGTCTCATCTCCCCCTTTGGTTGTGATAGGAGATTTTAATCAAATTCTTAAGGCGGAAGAACATTTTTCTTTACAGCCGTATGACTTCCCGGTGCGGGGTATTTCTGAGGTTCAGGAGTTCGTATCTAATAGTCTACTGGAGGATATGGAATTCAGGGGTATGTTCTTCTCTTGGTAGAATAAGAGACCAGAGGATCCCATTGTGAGGAAACTGGATAGGGTTATTTGTAACAATAAGAGGAGGGAGAGTTATTCGGAAGCTGTAACAGTGTTTGAGCCTCCGGGAGATTCTGATCATTCTCCGACTGTGATTAGTTTTTCTTCGTTGCCGGCACTTCGAAAATGTAGCTTCAAATACTTCTCCTTCATATCTACTCATCTGAAGTTCATAGAAGAAATGTTGAGAACGTGGCAGGAAGAAATCCCAGTCAGTTCAAAAATGTTTTCCTTGGGACAACGGTTAAAGAAGGTAAAAGCTGTGTGCAGAAGGTTAAACAGAGAAGGGTTTGGAAATATTCAGCAAAAATCACAAGACTCATTGAATGAATTGAAAGTTATTCAAGAGCAGTTGTTATCCTCGCCAATGGATTCTTTGTTCAGACAAGAGTTTGTGGCTAGGAAAAAGTGGCAGTTCTTTGAATCATCGCAAGAGATATTCTTCAACAGGAAAGCCCGTGTTTGATGGTTATCGTGTGGAGATGCTAATACCAAATTTTTCTATAAGGTGGTTTTAGCACATCAGCTGAGGAACTCAATTCGGTGCTTGAGGGATGCAGATGGAAATTTGATCTTTAATCAGAATCAGCTTAAGGATATGGCGGTGGCGTATTTCTTGACTCTTTTGGGGTCAGAAGAGTCTGGCCTGGTCAGACTGTCTGAAGCAGAGATGAGATCTATGATCCAGTATAGATGTCCTCCAGAGATAGCAGATATTCTTAAGTTGGTTCCCACGGAGGAGGAGATCAGGGGAACTCTTAAAGCGATGCCCAAGAATAAGGTGCCTGGGCCTGATAGGTTCGCTGCGGAGTTTTTTTGGGAAGCTTGGGAGGTTGTTGGTTCTGATGCAGTGGGTGCAATTAAAGAATTTTTTTGAGGCCGGAAGGATGCTGAAGCAGCTTAATGTAACAGCTATAGCATTGATTCCTAAGGTGATTGGAGCAGATCAGCTATCAGCCTTTAGACCAATGTCTTTGTGCTCCACTATCTACAAGGTTATAGCCAGACTTTTGAAGAAGAAACTTAAACTATGCATTTCAGAAGTGGTCCAGAGAAATCAGGTTGGTTTTGTTGAGGACCGTTTGTTGTGTGAGAATGTTTTTCTGGCTGATATTGCGTGAAACACACACCAATTAACCTAATGTGCACACAACCACAAACAAATGGTATGTCGATGTATCACTTAAGGATCGAATCCACAGAGACCAAAATCTACACTTTATTTCTATAGGATCAAATTCAAGGTAAAACAATTAAGTGTTGTGAAAAACAAATCTTGAGTAACAAGTAACAATAGGATTTAACAATCAGGATATAAGGATGCTAACCTAGGGTATCTCATTGGGTGTTGACCATACTGAACCAAACAATTATTCAAGCTTTTTAAGAACAGCCTAGAACTTAGATTTCTAACTAGAGCACCATGCTTTCGCAGGCGTGCTCCTTTCGCGGAAGAGCAATGACATACTATGATCTCGCGTGTATCACGGCTCAACAGCAAACAGTAAGCACATACCTAAAATGCTCACATCACACCCTGATACCTACTTTCGCTGATCAGGGATACGATGCTTGCTCTCAACAGATCTAGCAATCTAATTCAGGATTAATGATAAAAGCTTAAACTTGGAATCAAATACTAAGTGATCAGATCAGTATAGGCATTAAGGACATAGGAGAGCAAAGGCGAAAATGATACTTCTGTATGTTCAGTTCATTGGATCAACACCCTAGAACCCTAGGCTACCAAATCAACTACTCAACCATAACACAAGAAAACACACAAATCAATACTGAATAATGCATCAAATAAATCGAGTATCAAGAGGGTTCATGGATTTATTCTCTAGAAAACCAAGAGGAGCAAGCCTTGACCCTTAAAAAATAGCTAGAACAAATCTTCAACAAGAACTCTCAAAACTTGTAAAAACTAATGTGTTTCTGTCTCTGGTCGAAAAAGTGAGTGAGAAGGTGGCACCCAGAGTCCTCTTAGTAGGTTAAATAAACTTCTGCTAGGGCAGACATAAACTATCCCGAAATAGATCATGGCTCATTAAAAACGCGGGAGCAAGGTGGATGTCGCTCCGCGACGCGTGTGCCTACCCATGATGCTGCTCCGCGCAACAAAACACTCTCTTTTTGCACCTTTTCATTCATGCATACCTCTAGTGCGATCCAGCACATTCTCCACCTTAAATGACTCAAAACACACTAAGAGAACTCCAGGGTATCATTTAGATGATATCAAAAATACACTAGAATGGTGTCAAAAACACAACATATCAATTCCCCCTGACTTAGATCCTTTTTTGTCCTCAAACAATGTCAAGTTTCTACATTAGTGGGAAATGTTTGAAAGTGTGGGGACTCTCTCATTTCAGCAACCAAACTTTAACCAAAAATCTCTGAACCATACAAGCAGACATATTAGGACGACACACTCTTACCAGAACCCCCACTGACTGCTCTTCAAATCAGCTCCATACTCTATATATCCAACCTGCAAAAGTCATACTTTCCAGACAAAAACTCCTTATATTCATTTAAGATCAGTGTGAGCTTCTTGTCATGGGCATTACTCAGGGTAGACAGTATAGGTGTGAGACAGGCTTTTCAAGTGTTTAAATGGAGCTAACAAGTGTTTAGGGTTTTACCATGTCTTTGCAGAGGATGCAGGATATTACACAAAATTGCCAGAGAGGACGGATCCATTGATTTCCACAACCCTCACTCGTTTTCTCTGCAGAGCAATCGCTCATCACTCCTCTTTTCTTTAAAATGTAGCTCTCTTCTATTCAGATCACCTTTCTTACACACTGTTTCATTTCCACTTTAGCTCTTCTTTTCTGATCTACCAAGGACACTGTTTGGGTTCTTCTCCTTCTCATCATCATTAAGAACTCTTGTGACATAATAACACTGATTTTTTTATTTTTTATTTTTTTTAATACTCAATAATGTGATGAGTTCAGATGATGATTACGAGAAGGAGGTAATTACATGTAGTGTGCCCCTGGTGGTTCTGATTTAGCCCTTCTTTCACCCTTTTGACTTTTCTGCTCTGATCAACCTACTAACTTGCTCTCTTCTGGTTGGATCATGTACCACCTTACTCTGAAGCGTAGTCTGTGAGCAAAACGAGTGAGAGCAGTGTTGATCCTTTCCTCTCCGACCCTTTTGCACATATCTGCACATATGGAACTTAAAAACAGAATGCATGAGGGTGAAACGAAGGATTCAAGGTTCAAGGTGGGAACTAGCTAAAGATGAGCTAGCCACTCAGGATCAACAAGATGGATAGAAAGGATTAAGATGTCCTGAGTGTAATCTCGTTTCCCTAATCTAATGCCCATAACAAGAAGAATTAAGTCAAAATTAGGTTCAAGTTAGGTGGAGTTTGAGTCTTTCCAGAATAACCTATATAGGCAGAAATCTTCTGGAGAGCAAGGTGAGATAAAGTCAGGGGGTATTCCAGGTCCAAGTGAACGTCTTTCATCACTGCTAAGGTCACTGAATAAGATACTTAAAGCAAGAGGTGGTTAGATAACATCATAAGATAAGGTCCTGATCCCCACATAAGTTGGACTGACTCGATAAACGGAAGCAAACAAACAAAGTTCTGTCTCGATAAACATAAACAAGTGCAAATAGTCTAGACACACGCAGGTGCCTCCCCCAGACTTACTTCACATCGTCTCCGGTGTGAAAATAAATCCAGAGTCAGCCAAATTATACAAAGACAGTAGCGGATGGTACAGAGAAAGAGATATGATAAGGTGGGTGATACTCATTCGGTGTCCTCGCACCATGAAATCAATGAAAAACAAAAGCAAAAGTAAAAGAAAGAAAAAGTCTAAGAATAATCTAAACTCACCGGTGGGTTGCCTCCCACCAAGCGCTTGGTTAAAGTCATTAGCTTGACTTTGGTTGCCTCGGTTAGGCAATGGATGGATCACTTAGAGGAATTTCTTCCCCTTAAGTGATGACTGTGTCAAAGAGGTAAGGCTTTAGACGTTTTCCATTCACGACGAACTCTGCTTCTTTCGTGTCCAGCAACACGATGGCTCCATAGGGTCGTACCTCTATTATTGTGAATGGTCCAGACCACCTTGATCTCAGCTTACCAGGAAACAACCTCAACCTTGAGTTAAAGAGCAAGACCTCATCGTTAGGTTGGAAATTCCTGTTAATGATCCACTTGTCATGATAGGCCTTGCTCCTTTCCTTGTAGATCAACAAGCTCTCATACGCCAAGTGTCTGATCTCATCTAGCTCGTGAAGCTGAATGGAGCGCCTTTCTGTTGCTGACGTTAGGTCGAAATTGAGCAACTTGACAGCCCATGCTGACTTGAATTGGAGCTCTACAGGGAGCTGACAAGCTTTACCATAAACCAGATTGAAAGGAGTAGTCCCAATAGGTGTCTTGTAGGTTGTTCTGTATGCCCAGAGAGCATCGTCGAGCTTGATCGACCAGTCTTTGCGCGAGGTGTTCACTGTCTTCTGTAGTATGCTCTTGATCTCTCTGTTCGAAACTTCAACCTGACCACTAGTCTGTGGGTGATAAGCTGTTGCTACCTTGTGTTTCACTCCATTCTTCTTCAACAAACCATCAAAGACCTTGTTGATGAAGTGTGTTCCTCCATCACTGATAACAACTCTTGGTATCCCAAACCTTGGAAAGATTATGGATTTGAACATCTTCACCACCACTTTAGCATCATTGGTCGGACTTGCTATGGCTTCAACCCACTTGGACACATAGTCCACAGCAACTAGGATGTACTCATTCTTGAAGGAAGGAGGAAAAGGTCCCATGAAGTCTATGCCCCAGTAATCAAACACCTCAATTTCCAGAATGAAATTCTGAGGCATTTCATTCCTCTGGCTGATGTTACCTTGCCTCTGACATGAATCGCATCTCGAGATGAAAGAATTAACATCACGTAACATAGTTGGCCACCAAAATCCTGATTGGAGTATCTTGGACGCGGTCTTGAAGGTGGCGATGTGTGATATGCTCAAATTAACCTTCAAGCTACTCTCTCAAATAAGAGGTTCGATGTAGTACTTGAGGATCGAATCCACAGAGACCAAATCTTACACTATTTCTATGGGATCAAAATTAAGCTAAAATAATATGGTTTTTAAATTAAGAAAATAAAACAAGCAAGTAAAAGAGAATGATTTGGGTTGGGTTTTCAGATGATAAAAGAGCTAAGTATAAGGTGAATGATCGGAAACCAATGAGCATGAGGCAAACATCTATTCAAGGAACAAATCGCAGCAAGTCTTAAACTCGAACAACAAGACAAGATTGATCCACTCTCGTGGCATCCATCCTTTTATCATGCATTCCTAATATCCAAACTGTCGTTTGAATCAGAGAGAGATGATAAACATTAAGACTAGATTCGATAAGTTCACAATTTTTCCTAACATCTACTTTTGCTGGTTAGGGACAAATTGCCCATTCATGTTATTTATAGCAACCTAAAACACTTTTGGTGAATAAATTAAACCTAGAATTAGGCATTAAATAGCTAGTTTAATGAAGGCAGTAAGTTCAACAATGAATGGAGACAATCAAAACATAAATCCTTATTTGTGTTTAGCTCATGAATCTATGATCTCCTAGCACTCTAGACTAAGAAAATTAACTACTCAGCCATGAACAGAGAAAACACAGAGATTAGAGATGAAGAAAACATGTCTGAATCAATAAATAATAAGCAAGAGAGTTTGGAAATCTTCTCCAAAGGTTGTAGAGATCCTTCTCCCTTAAAGATACAAAGTATTGAAATCACAAATCTCCCAGAACCTCAAATCTGGTTTTTGGTGTAAAAAGTAGCGCGAGAATATAATAGAAAAGAGGAAAATAATATATATGGAGGCTGCTGCCGGCTGGGGAGAAAAAATAGGAGAATTAGGACGAATCCCAAAATAATTAGGGTTTCCATAAAAATCTCTGCCGCAGGAACATGCAATCGGGTTGCTCCGCTCACTCGGGAACAGTCCAGCAAACTGTTCTTCGTGAAAATCATCAAATTGCACTCTTTTCCTCCAACTGGTCCATCTCCTATCCAATGCAACTCCAGACCTATAATTACTTGTAAAAGACTAAAAAGACTCGATAAAGACTCAAAAACACTTTAGAAAACATTGTTAGAATATGCTAAAAACACCATATATCAATTCCTCCAGACTTAGATCCTTGTTTGTCCTAAAAAAATGTCAAGTCTCAAGAACATGGAGAAAGGTTTGAAAGTGTGGAAACTCTCCTATTGTCATCAACCATACTCTAACCACGAATCTCTGAACCATACAAGCAGTAAAACTAGGACAACACACCCTTACCAAAACCCCACTGACTGCTATTCAAACCGGCTCCATACTCTGTATCTCAGACCTGCAAAAGTTACACCTTCCAGACAAAACTCCTTACATTCAATTAAGAGTGGCGTGAGCTTCTCATCATAGGCATTAGTCAGGGTAAATGGTCTAGGTATGAAACAAGCATTTTTGTGTTTAAGTGGAGCTAATCAGTGTTTAGGGGTTACCATTTTCATAGAGGATGCAGGATATCACACAAAATTGCAAGAGAGGATAGATCCATTGATATCCACATCCGCTACTCGTTTTTGCCTGCTCTTCCTCTTGCACATTTTATCCGATCAAACGTCTGTTCTTTATCTCTTCATCTTTTCTGCATAATCTCTTTTTCTTCGTTTTTAACAGTGGCTTCCGTCTATCTTGGAAATCTTCTCCTCCTCCATCACCTTATTCTGATGAAAATAAGTTTTTTTTTTTGAATCAATATTGGTGATGGTGACGAAGAAGGAGGTACCATAGGTGATTTTGACGTGCCACTGGAGTTCTTGACTTCATACTCATACTTGTTTCTTTTTGCCTTGTCTTCTCTTATGTTAGATCAATGGCGGCGGAGCAGTTGCTCCCTGGATTCCGCATGTTCTCTTAGTAGAACATTCTGCTGCATCAACGAGTAAGAGACTGTGTCGATCCTTTCCTCTCCGGTTCTTTTGCACATATCTGCACATAAGATACTAAATAACAAATGCATGAGGGCAGAATAAAGGCTTAAGGGTTTCAAGGTGGGTACTAGCTAAAAATGAGCTAGCCACTCAGGATCGGCAAGATGGATAGAAATAATAAGAAGTCCTGAGTGTTAACCACGTTAAACCCTAATCTAACGCCCATGAGAAGAAGAATTATAGTCAAGATTAGGTTCAAATTAAATGGAGTTAAGTCTTTCCAGAGTAACCTCTACAAGCTGAAAGCTTCTGGAGAACAAGATGATGTAATGTCAGGGTGTTCCGGATCCACATGTGTATCTGTCGCCACTGCTAAGGTCACTGAATAAGATAGCTAAAGCATGAGGGTGGTTAATAAACATCACAAAGTAAGGTCCTAATTCCCACAAAGTTTTGACTGACTCGATAAAACATCAAAATGACTCAAGACTAACTTAAACATAAAAACCAAAAGATATAAAAGAGTTAGTAAACGACAAAGACCCTCTCCCAGACTTACTTCACAACGTCTCGCTGTGAAAATAAATCAGAGAGAAGGTGTAAATAAAAACAAAAATATATATATTTTTGGTTGAGATACTTACCTGCGTGAAACGGGCGTTCCACGAAAATTCTGGGTTCTCCATCGTCTGATCTCCGCCTGGAGCTGCTGCTCCTTTCGGAGGGATAGCTGCTCCGGTTCTGAAACCCATAAATTTTTGAAGTATCTCGGGGTTTTCTGATTTTTGAACTGAAACTCAACAAATTAAAACCAAAAATAAGGAAAAAGAAAATCCTAATGATATTTACACTTACCAAGCGCTTGGTTTAAGTCACTAGCTTGACTTGGTGATAGGGATGTGGGAACCGAAATTCACCTACTGTCAATAAATCGTAAATAAGGAAACTTCGGGTAAACCCTAAGTTTCCAGAGGAACCGGCTATCTGCAGAACCGCACAGCGATAATTACGAAAACGATGAACTTTAAAATTAAACAGAGAATGAATGAGATTGAGAGCAAGAAGGTTCTTATTCCGAATCTGCGTAAGAACTGGTACAATGAGAGTAGCCGAAACTCTAAAAGTCTAAGAACGAAAACCCTAGTTGAGACGCAGCTCGCTAACAGAAAATATAAATATTCCTAAATGCTAATTTTTGGTGGTGAAAGCTCTGAAAATCGTGTTCCAGCTTCTGCCCTATGCCTCTTGCTTATATACTCCCTCTTAGGCGGTTTTAGTCTTTCCATTTCGCCTAAATTCGAGTTTATCGGGAATTTTCCATTTGTCTTGATCCTTCATTTTCTCCCGCGGAAATCTTCTATTTATCTTCAAACTTGCCTTTTGTCTTCAAACTTGACATTTATCTTCCTTCTGCGAGTAAAGCATCAAAACGTTATCGTGTCTTCGGTTTTGATTTCGTTAATATCGCGAGATGGGTTTTTATCGTATTTTATGACCTTTCGGGCCGATGAAATCCGTTTTACGACTTTATACGAGACCGCTTCCTGATCCGATGCCGTTTTTACGATTTTCTCAACATTTTTTATTAAAAAGGCGTTTTTATGATTTTAACGAAAAATATCGAATAAATCGTATAGTTTAGGCAATGTTCGGTGTTTCGTTTAACCGTTGCCGTTTTATACGATTTCCTTGAGTTCTTTCCAAGAAAACGAAGTTTTACGGTTTTTATCGTAAAACTCGAACGATAGGTCGGATCGAGACGAAACGGGAGACATTTTGAACATGGTTGAAGCATGACCGTGTCCAAGGTCGTAAGCACTGAATCGGGGCTACGGGAGATCGAGGCTCGGGATGGTCGATTCGACGTACGGCGAACCGAGGCGGACAGGTCCGACTTGCCGGCCGGTGGACTGACCGGGAAGCTTCTAGTTCGCCCTACGGCGAACTAAGCCGGTCATGGCCTAGTTCGCCGTTGGGCGAACTAGCCGGGACGGGGCTAGTTCGCCCAATGGCGAACTAAGCTGGTCATGGCTTAGGAGAACTAGCCGGGACGAGGCTAGTTTGCCCACCGGCGAACTAAGCCGGCTTGGCTTAGTTCGCCGTTGGGCGAACTAGCCGGGACGAAGCTAGTTCGCGTTTTACGGCGGTTTTGGTTTTTCGCGGTTTTGTAAAACGGTCCTTCGAGTTTTATAAAACGATTCTTCGAGTTTTATAAAACGATTCTTCGAGTTTTATAAAATGATTCTCGAGTTTTATAAAACGATTCTCGAGTTTTATAAAATGATTCTTCGAGTTTTATAAAATGATTCTCGAGTTTTATAAAACGATTCTCAAGTTTTATAAAACGATTCTTTGAGTTTTATAGAACGATTCTTCAAGTTTTATAAAACGATTCTCGAGTTTTATAAAACGATCCTCGGGTTTTATAAAACGATTCTCGAGTTTTATAAAACGATTCTTCGAGTTTTATAAAACGATTCTCGAGTTTTATAAAACGATTCTCGAGCTTTATAAAACGATTCTTTGAGTTTTATAGAACTATTTTTCGAGTTTTATAAAACGATTCTCGAGTTTTATATAACGATCCTCGAGTTTTATAAAACGATTCTCGAGTTTTATAAAACGATTCTCGAGCTTTATAAAATGATTCTTTGAGTTTTATAAAATGATTCTTTGAGTTTTATAAAACGATTCTCGAGTTTTATAAAACGATCCTCAAGTTTTATAAAACGATTCTTTGAGTTTTATAAAACGATTCTTCGAGTTTTATAAAATGACTTCTTTTATATTTCTACGGGGAGTTTTGGTCATTGATTCCGTCGTACCGATTTTGACCCCAACAGTTAGCCCCCCAGTTCGTAAGAATCGTTGAGTTCTTGCGAGCGGATCGAGCTTGTTTAGCGAGTTTGGTAGAATTAGGCGGAACTTTAATGGCCAAAAGTCCAAAGGTGAATAGTAAAATTTTTTCTTATAAGTATATGGAGTAAATTTTATTAATTCTTTACTTCACTCTTCATAACTTGTCCAAGAAAATTTCTTTTTTCTTCCTTTGAATCTATTTCTCCCAAAGTTTTAAAGTATGTTTTCAAAAAGAAGAACTCGTTCCTCAACCAGCTCTGACTTTCGTAACTCCGAAGGATCGAGCTCGCAACCTCGAGTTTTGGTTCCGAAGGAGGAATGCTCGTTTCCTTCAATCGATCCGGCAGATCGTGCGGCTTTTTGGGCGTTGGGAGACGAGTCGGGATCCGCTAGGCCTGGGATTTGGGTCCCAGCTCCGTCGGAGGCTGATCAAGCATCCGGGCATCCGAACTCAGTTCCTCCTAACAATATTGAGTTCATGCGAGAATTTTGCCAAGTTCCAGAAGCGATCGAGTTTCGCCTTCCACTTGCCGGGGAGAGCGACAAGGCTGCGCCTGATGGCTTTTTTACGTGCTATATTGCCTTTTTGCAGCAATGCTACTTGTGGTTTCCGATCCCGGAGGTCATTATTCGATATCTTCATAGGCTGGGATTATCGATCAGTCAGTTGACTCCCCCTAGTTTAAAACAACTCGTTGGTCTTTTGACGCTGAGCTACGAGCAGGGAATCATCCTCAGCGTTGACCATCTCAAAGGTCTACTGAAACCCACAGAGATGACGCAAAGGATCACTTTGTACCCTCGTGAAGGAATCGTCACTGGTTGTTCATCGATCTCTCCTTCTTGGAAGAAAAATTCCTTCTATGATCGCATTGATAGTGTGTCGGCCGAGGAGGATTGCATCCCGTTTTTCACGACCGTATGGGGTCGGAAAGGTATGTGATTCGAGTTCATACAAATTTCCTCCTTTTGCTGCTTTTTTTTATTCGTTTTCGTTTTCCGCAGAGATCAACCCTTTACCTCCGCATCCGGTAGATCTCCCGAATATCACTGACTTACTTAAGCGCGGGGAAGTTGGCTGGGCAGTTTTTCTCCGCAGCGTGTCCGCCGGGCGGTTGCTCTCTCCTGATCTCGGCTTTTTGCGGATTCTCCGAGTTATGGAGAGGATCCGTTTATAGGAGAATTTATCCCGTACGTTCCCTCAATGAGGAGAAGCGGGTCGAGATTCCGAAGGGATAAAAATCCGGTTGTTGAAGATGATGATTCTGAACGTGCGGCCTCTCCTGACAATATTCTCAAGGACTTCCTTGATAGTCAAGCGGAAGAAGGTGTCTAGACGAAAGCGGGCGGATCGTCGACCTCCCATTTTCCGGGCGTTGATCATGATCAAGTCCCGGAGTTTACTAGAGGGTCTGAGCAAGCTAAAGAGGTTCGTGTGTTTATTATAATTTTTTTGAGCGATTTTATCATCGGATGATTTCGCTTAATTCTTTTCTTTGGCAGGGTTTCCTTGTCATGAGCTGGGCCCTAGACAGCCGTAATGCTGAAGCTCGTCTTGCCGAGTTTTGAGCATATATGGCCGAAAAAGAACTCGCTCGTCTTCGGGCGGAGGCTGAGGCTAACCAAGCCGAAGAAAAAGTTGAGAGGGAAATAGCTCGCGTGAGGGATGAGTGTGCAGCTAGATCTTGCCGCGCCTAGGAGCTTTCTGACCAAAAAATTCGTCGTGCTCGTCGTGCAGGCAAAAGAGAGGTTGCTGCTGAGATGAAGGCCTGTCGTGAGCGGTTTGCAACTGGCTGTTCGGATGCTGAAGTTGTTCTACGGGTGCATGGTGATTATCGCGAATGTCGCGGTGTCGTTCATGGGTTGCCCCTTACTCAGAACGAAGGGTATTCGTTTACTGAAGAATATTCCGCACGATTGGGGCTTGTGGGTCAGAAGAAAGACATGCAGCCCGAACTTTTTGATCTTAGGGCGCGCATGTGGGATCAGTGGAACCCCATTATGGTGTCGCCGGATTCGGCTGAGGTCGGACCCGGGATCTCGGATGTAGAGGGCGAAGTTGACCAGTCCGCGTTTGATGACTTCAATGTGTGATGTTATTGCTTTTATGATTTCGTTGTTGTTTTTCCAGGACTGGCCGTTGGTGGCTTTGAATCCCTACCGCCGGGCGGTGTGTATTTGTGGACGTTTTAAGAAGAAATTTTTTTCTAAGTATGAAATTCGCATTTCATTTTTAGATGTAGAGGGAAGAATATGAGTTGTCATCTCGCATCTAACTCTTGGTGTAAATCGTCCGTTTCTTTAACTCGGAAGGTTTCGATTTTCGTGAGTGTTTAGATGTGGGCGAAGAGACATGCCTTTAGGATCTCGATTCATGCCTTGAGACGTTAGCGACCAGTGTGCTGGGTTTAGGGAAAGATCTAGGTTTACTTTCGGATTGAGGCTATGCGATGACTAGTCGGCTTTCGTTTTGCCTGTTGCGATTTTAACCTGACTCCATACCGATTTAGAATCCGTGATAGGTTCTCGGCTTATACGATTCGTATGGATGGACTCAAGCATCTCACCGGGAACAATTTCTAAGTTTCCCGGAAGTGCTGACCAAAAATTTGGATTTCTTTTATAGCGCGCTATTTTATCCTAGTCGGATGTATGCGGCCTGATAGGTCGACGCGTTTGTTTAGGACGGCTAGCGTGCTCGATGGGGCCAATCGCCGAGCGTTCGTTTTTTTATAGTCGCGGACGGACTTGGGGGAATATTTTTCTTGAGAATTTAGGTGACGTCTCGCCGGTTCTTTCCGAAAAATATTTTGATGTGCAAGTTTTATAGAAACGATTAAGTAGTTGTTAATGTGGAAGCGATTTTCCGGATGTTTGGAATTCTTTTTTTGCGTTTTCGATAGTAGCGGAGATTCTTATAATATTCTAACTTTGTCTTTATTAAAAATTTTGAAAATTTTTCGATTACAAAGCGAAAGTTTTAAAAATTTGGGAGTATACGAATACTCGTATACTCACCCACTCCCCCCATTTTGGAAGGGGGGATAGCTGAACTCGTCTTTAGGCGAGCTGCCTACGTATTCCTTTCGGAAATCAAGCCATCTCGTAGTTCTGATTGTTTGTGCGAGTATGCTTACTCGGCTGTCGCAGACTTTTCGATCACTTCAGTCTTCGGATCGATGTCTTTCTCCAGGATTTTTTTCTCCGGCTGGGTAGAAGCGATGGGTGCGGAGATTTGCTGTTTCTCGACCGTTGCTTGCTTTGGATTGTCTTCCGCGGGCGGTGGCGCGACCTTTGCCTGATTTGGTTTCACGATTGCGACCGCCAATTGTCTCAGCTTGTGTTCGGCCAGGAAGCAGGATCGTGATTGTCTTTGGCATCCCTAAATTGCTGCAATTCCCGTGGGAGTCGGGAATTTGATGCCTAAGTGATACGTCGATAGAACCGCCTTCATTGAATTTATCCAAGGCGTTCCCATGATCACATTGTAGATGGCCGGGAAATCGACTACCGCGAAGTTGACGATTTTCGTCACTTCTTTCGCTGCGACCGGTAGTCGGATCGATCCCAAGGTCATGGACGTCTCGCCGGAGAAACTGGTCAATGGTTTTGGAATTGGCTCGACTTCCGAGAGATCAGTTCCCATGCGTGCTAGCATGTTGCGGAAGATCACGTTGACGGTACTTTCGGTATCGACCAGGTTTCTAGCAACTTCTAAATCGCTTATTACTAAGTCGATGACAAGGGGATCGGCGTGAGGTTGGTCAATTCCGCCGGTTTCTGCGTCGTCGAATGAGATTACCCCTTTCGAAGAGTCATCCGTCGGCACCTTCCAACTCGAGCCAGTTTCGGCTTTACGTTGGTAGGATTTGATTGATGAGACGGTGTCGTTGTAATATTGCGATTCACCGATAATCATGTTGATTTTTCGGCGGTTAGTGTCGTTACCCTTCTCATCTTGTCTTCGTCCGCGTTTTTCGCCCGACTGGTTCCCTTGAGGCGGAGTTTCTGCTCGCGAGTTCCTGTCGTCTTTCGAGAGGCGGTCCGAGTCGCGGATGAGATCTTTGACGCTGGATATCTCAGAGAGTTCTCCTGCGATCAGTTTTGCAGCAAGTCTGGCGCCGAGAACTTTGCAGTTCACGGTAGAGTGTCCACGGGTTTGGTGGAGGTCGCAGAAAGTATTTTCATCGTAATTCGAATTTCTCGTCCACGTGTTACCCGTAGTTTGTCCTTGCTCTGATCTGGAGTTAATGGCGTAGTTATGCGCCCCCTGGAGATCCTGTCCCTCATGATGGACGAATTTGTCGTTACGAGAATTCCCCTGCTTCTGCTCGGACGCGTTATCCTTTGCGGACGTTTTCGTCGGCTTATGTTTTTCGGACATGATTTTTGTCTCCTCTTCGATGGTTATGTAATCAGTAGCCTTATGGAGCGCGTCCTGGATCGTCCGCGGTTTCTCGAGAGTTATCCATTTGCGGAATTTTGATTTAAACCAGAGCGATTTTCTCAACGCGTCGATGGCGGCTTTGTCGCTAATTCCGCTAACCCTAGCCATGACGAGTTTGAACCTACTCATGAAATCGCGGAGCGATTCATCCTCCTTCTGTGCCCAACCCCAGAGGTCGGCGTGTGGGAACCGAAATCCACCTACTGTCAAATAATCGTAAATAAGGAAACTTCGAGAAAACCTTAAGTTTCCAGAGGAACCGGCTATCTGCAGAACCGCACAACGAAGATTAAGATAACAAGAAACTTAGAAACTTTAAATGAATAAACGAAATCGAGAGCAAAGAGGGTTCTTATTCCGAATCTGCGTAGAACTGGTACAAAAGAGTGGTCGAAAACTTAAGGACGAAAAACCCTAATTGAGACGCAGCTCGCTAACAGAAAACGAGAATATTCCTAATTGCTAATTTATGGTGGTGAGAGCTCTGAAAATCGTGTCCCTTGCTTCTGCCCTAGACCTCTTATTTATATATTCCTCGCCTTGGTCATTCGGTCTTTCCATTTCGTCCAGATTTGACTATATCGGGAATTTTCCATTTTTCTCGATCCTTCCTTTTCTTCTGCAGAAATCTTCTATTTTTCTTCCAACCTTCTTTTTATCTTCAAACTTGACATTTATTTTCCTCCTCCGAGTAAACCATCAAAACGTTATCGAATCTTCGGGTTAGATTCTGTTAAGATCGCGAGATGGGTTTTTATCGCGTTTTAGGACCTTCCAGGCCGTTCTGCGATAAATCTGTTTTCCGACTTTTTACGGGATCGTTTCCTGATACGATGCCGTTTTTAATAAATTCCTAGAGCTAATAGCAAGGTTTTACGATTTACTCGACGTTTTTATTAAAAACGCGTTTTTTACGATTTACTCGACATTTTTATTAAAAACGCGTTTTTTATGATTTCAACGAGAAGTCTCGAATAAATCGTATAGTTTAGGCAATGTTCGGTGTTTTGTTTAACCGTTGCCATTTTATACAATTTTCCTCGAGTTCTTTGTCGAGAGAGCAAAGTTTTACGGTTTTTATCGTAAAACTCGAACGATAGGTCGGATCGAGATGGAACGGGAGATGTTTCGGCCGTGGTTCAGAATGTGACCGTGTCGAAAGACGTACGTTTCGAATCGGGAATTCGGGAGACCGAGGCTCGGGACATCCAGGAAGTCTCTAGTTCGTCCAACGACGAACTAAGCCGGCTGGCTTAGTTTGCCCGTGGGCGAAGCCAGCTCGGCTTAGTTCGCCGGTGGGCGAACTAGTCGGTACGGAACTTGTTTTACGGCTGTTCCGTTTTTCTACGGTTTCGTAAAACGATTCTCGAGTTTTATAAAACGATCTTCGGATTTCATAAAACAATCTTCGAGTTTTATAAAACGATCTTCGAGTTTTTATAAAACGATCTTCGGGTTTTATAAAATGGCTTCTCGAGTTTTATAAAATGATCTTCGAGTTTTATAAAATGACTTCTCGAGTTTAAAAAACGATTCTCAAGTTTTATAAAACGATCTTCGGGTTTTATAAAACGGCTTCTCGAGTTTTATAAAACGATTCTCGAGTTTTATAAAACGATATTCGGGTTTTATAAAACGGCTTCTCGAGTTTTATAAAACGATTCTCAAGTTTTATAAAACGGCTTCTCGAGTTTTATAAAACGATTCTCGGGTTTTATAAAACGGCTTCTCAAGTTTATAAAACGATCTTCGGATTTCATAAAACGATCTTCGAGTTTTATAAAATGATCTTCAAGTTTTTATAAAACGATCTTCGGGTTTTATAAAACGGCTTCTCGAGTTTTCTAAAACGATCTTCGGGTTTTTTAAAACGGCTTCTCGAGTTTTATAAAACGATCTGCGAGTTTCATAAAACGTCTTCTCGTTTTATAAAACGATCTTTGGGTTTCATAAAACTATTTCCTTTATGTTTTTGCGGGGAATTTTGGCTATTGATTCTGTCGTACCGATTTTGACCCCAACAGTTAGCCCCCCAACTCGTAAGAATCGTGTAGTTTTTGCGAGTGGATTGAGCTTGTTTGGCGAGTTTGGTAGAATTAGGCGGAACATTAATGGCCAAAAGTCCAAGGGTGAATAGTGAAATTCTTCCCTATAAGTATATTGAGTGAGTTTTTCAAGTTTTCACTCACTCCTCCATAACTTGCTTAAGCTTTAGGAAGGCTTCTCTCTACCTTTTCCTTTGGATCCTTTTTCTTTCGACTATCCAATATGTCTTTTGGACGGAAAGTTTCAGATTATGCTCATGCATCAATCTTTGATCCGAGCGACCTTGATGTTTCCAGCGGCTGTCCTATTCTCGAGCCGGTCTTTCAACGTTTCTTTACGACCAGGGAAGAGTTCGCAGACTACTATTTAGCCGTGAGCGCCGCGGAGGTACCGCCTTCGAATTTATGGGTTCCGAAGAAAGATAAGCCTCGGAAGAAAACAGTTGGCATGAGCACGAGCACTGCTGGCTCTCTCAGATATTTGAGAAATATCTATGCGATCCCTGAGTCGGTTCAGTTTCGCATCCCTATCCAGGGTCAGGGTGCCGAGGATCCACCTCCGGGTTATTTTACGTGCTACGAAGCCTTTCTGTTGACCTGCCAGCTATTGTTCCCTATTCCTCGAGCCATTTTCGAATTCTTGGATAGGTTTGGAGTACCATTGGGCCAACTACGCCCTAGTGGCTTGCAGCACCTTGTCGGGATTCTGGTGTTGGGATACGAACGCGGAATGTCCCTTGATGCGGATTATCTTTTGTCTATGTTGACATTCAAGGGAAGAAAGGACGGTTTTTACTTAGCCCCCCGGCGGGACATGACGGTTTTTTGGGGTCAAAATCGTTTTGTAAAACCCGAAGAATCATTTTATAAAACTCGAAGATCGTTTTGTAAAACTTAGGGACCGTTTTATAAAACTCGAGAATCGTTTTATAAAACCCGAGGATCGTTTTATAAAACTCGAGAATCGTTTTTTAAAACTCGAGGATCGTTTTATAAAACTCGAGAATCGTTTTATAAAACTCGAGGATCATTTTATAAAACTCGAGAAGCCGTTTTATAAAACTCGAAGATCGTTTTATAAAACTCGAGGATCGTTTAATAAAACTCGAAGATCGTTTTATAAAACTTGAGAAGCCATTTTATAAAACTCGAAGATCGTTTTATAAAACTCGAGAAGCCGTTTTATAAAACTCGAAGATTGTTTTATAAAACTCGAAGATCGTTTTACAAAACCGCAAAAAACCGAAACAGCCGTGAAACGCGAACTAGTCGCAACTAGTTCGCCCACCGGCGAACTAAGCCAAGCTGGCTTAGTTCGCCGATGGGCGAACTAGGAGGCCCATGACTAGTTCGCCCACTGGCGAACTAAGCCAAGCCGGCTTCGTTCGCCGGTGGGCGAACTATTCCCGTCCCGACTAGTTCGCCCACGGGCGAACTAAGCCAGCTCGGCTTAGTTCGCCGGTGGGCGAACTAGTCCCATCCCGACTAGTTCGCCCACGGGTGAACTAAGCCAGCTCGGCTTAGTTCTCCGGTGGGCGAACTAGTCCCGTCCCGGCTAGATCGCCATTGAGCGAACTAAGAGGTGCTGACTTTGCCCCACTGGTGTTTTCGCCTAGTTCGCCATATGGCGACCTAGCCAAGCTGAACTAGCTTGCCGTACCTCGAGCCGACCATCCCGAGCCTCGATCTCCCACATCCTTGATTCAAGGCATACGTCCTTCGACACGATCGTATTCCAAATCACGGTCAAAATGTCTCCCGTTTCATCTTGATCTGTCCTATCGTTCGAGTTTTACGATAAAAACCGTAAAACTCCGTTTTCCCGAAAAGAACTCGAAGAAATCATATAAAACGGTAACGGTTAATCAAAACACCGAACATCGCCTAAACTATACGATTTATCCGAGATTCTTCGTTAAGATTATAAAAAACGCGTTTTTAATAAAAAACGTCGAGAGAATCGTTAAAAAAACGGCATCAGATCAGGAAACGGTCTCGTTAAAGTCGTAAAACGGTTTTTTATTATAAAATGGCCCAAAAGGTCCTAAAGCACGATAAAAACCCATCTCGCGACGTTAACGAAATCAAACCCGAAGATACTATAACGCTTTGACGGTCTACTCGCAGACGGAAGATAAAAGGCAAGTTTGAAGATAAATAGAAGATTTCCGCAGAAGAAAAAGAAGGATCGACAGATATGGAAAGTTCCCGAAATATTCGGTTTCGAGCAAAATGGAAAGACTAAAACCGCCTAAGGAGGAGTATATAAGGAGGAGGCATAGTGCAGAAGTCAAAGGACGAGTTTTCAGAGCTCTCACTACCAAAATTAGCATTTAGGAAATTTTCCGTTTTCGTTATCGAGCTGCGTCTCAACTAGGGTTTTAGTCTTAGATTGTTAGAACTAGGAATTTCGCCGACAGCTCACGCAGCTAAGGAAACTCTTATTGTAACCATTCTTACGCGAATTCGGAATAAGAATCCTTCTTGCTCTCACTCTCGTTTTTCTTTTTATATCTTTCAATTTATTCATATTAATCGCGTTCTTGGTTACTTGTCGTTGGCTTTCGCAGAGATCCGGTTCCTCTGGAAAATTAGGGTTTTCCTAAGTTTCCTTATTTAACGGAAATCGACAGGTGTTGTAATATTCTGATCAGAAGTCCCAAGTCAATGAAAGTCAACGACCCATGATCGACCAAGACTTGCCACGGGATGGTAATAGAAGTGAAGACTAGAGGTTCGGTCGAAGCAATTTGGAGTTTGGTTAAGTAAAATCCAGAGTTGGTGGAGTAGGCAGAACCGGAGCTTCGATATGGTCGTGGTCGAGCACGGTGAATTTTCAAAGACTTCAAATAAAGTAATACTTGATCCTAAACCTCATTATAGGATATTATAAGACCTTTGGTCGAGTCATAATGAAGTTGGGTCGAGCCAAAGTGGAGATGATCGATGGAGGTTCAGAAACGGTCTATACGAAGGTTTAGCACCGGGCGATATTTTGGAAGTGTGTAAAGGTGAAGGTTCTCTGTCCAAGTATCTAAAGGAGGTTATTTTAAGACATATGGTCGAGCTAGAATCAAGTTGGTTCGGGAGGAATAAAGAGTTGGTCGCAGATCTAGCTGGAAGGACCCGGTGGAGCCGAAATGGGATCTTCTTCACCCAAATGCTATTGGATGAGCTTGGAATGCATTTCTTTCTTCACATATCATAAAATTGGTATTTTTAAGGATTTTTAAGAAGCTCCAAGAAAGTGGGGAACCGAGCTGAGGTGTCGAGCTCCCATTGGTGCCGAAATGTTGAAGTGGAGGTTGCGTGGCGTCTTCTGATTGGTCAAGAGGAAAACTTGGTGGCCAAGGTGGATTTCTTCTAGAATGGGGCAGGTGTCAGTATGGGAAGTGAAGACTTGGTGACTAAGGAATGGAAAATATTAAAGAAAGAAAACTTGGTGATAAAGTTATAAAGTGGGACACATGTCCACTTTCTTTTCATGCACATGGTCCATGTGTCCAGCCACCACCAACCCTCCATTCCTATAAATACCCAGCACCTCTCCTTCATTTTCTTCACCCCAAAACCGAAAGCCACCTTAGAGAGAGAGAGTGGTGAGTTTAGAGAGAGAAACCGTGAGTTTGGTGTTTCTCGGGTGAAGTTTAGTTAGCGTTTTCGGGGAGTTTTCCGGAGGCTCTTTNGCACATGGTCCATGTGTCCAGCCACCACCAACCCTCCATTCCTATAAATACCCAGCACCTCTCCTTCATTTTCTTCACCCCAAAACCGAAAGCCACCTTAGAGAGAGAGAGTGGTGAGTTTAGAGAGAGAAACCGTGAGTTTGGTGTTTCTCGGGTGAAGTTTAGTTAGCGTTTTCGGGGAGTTTTCCGGAGGCTCTTTGCGTGCTTTATCCTTAACCTAGGAGGTGCTGTAGTGTGCTAGGAAGGGTGGTAAGAGCTTTGGTTGTGGTTTAGAATTCGTTTCTCCCTTTTACCCGTGAGCCCCATTTATAACCGGTTTTGGTGTTAACCTTAGGTCTTTGGCTTTTGGAGATCCTTGCGGTTTCTCAAGAACTTAGGTGGGTTCCCTTAGGGTGTGGGAGTGTTGTGTGTGACTAACCGTGTGTGGTTGCAGGTGGAGGGCTTGGGCCGTGAGGTTCCCGAGCCGGAACTAGCTTTGCGGTTCCATGTGTGTGTGCGTGGGGAGTTGGTAAACCCCATGCAGGTGTTGTGTGTTTATGCTTAATTGCATTGTGAGTTAGGTTGATAGAATGGTGTGCTAAAACCGTGGTTAGGTTGGTAGTACATGCATGCATTGTGTCGTGATCATCTAGATATTGTGGAGTTGATTTTGCTTAGGGTGTAGCAAGATTATCTAGATGTTTATATGCCTGTGTTGAACCGCAAGAGGTTGAGAGTGTCTCCCTCTTGTCGGGTGTGTTGATATTTTAGCATGCATGGTTATGATAAGGTGATAGATTCATGCATACATTGTGGTTTGTGCAGTATGCGTGTGGTATTGGGGTTAGTGAGACTCTCTCTTACCCGTGTGTGTGTTAGACCGGTGAGGGTCTTGTTCCGGGTAGAGTCTTAGGTGTGTCTCGCTAGCTGGGTGTGGTGAGACTCTCTCTTACCCGTGTGTGTGTTAGACCGGTGAGGGTCTTGTTCCGGGTAGAGTCTTAGGTGTGTCTCGCTAGCTTAGT
>CAKOAT010203932.1:0-35777 GCA_932364175.1 Eruca vesicaria subsp. sativa
TGTGGTCGTAATTTTACAACAAATTTACTTCTACATTACGACTAAAACGTGTAGTCGTAAATTAGAGGTAAAGTTACAACCAAGTTACGACGGCAAAGACAAGTCAACGTAAATTGGTCGTACTATTACGACCAAAATACATCGACCATACGTTGGTCGTAAAGTACGACCACATTACGACTACAAAGGGCAACCGAAGCGAATTGGTCGTAGTTACGCGGGTACATCGACGTAAACTTTAGTGGTTAATTGGTCGTAATGTTTCCTATATATACACCCGGTCCCTTTCTCAAATTTGTAAAAAAATTAATAAATATTTGAAAAAGGGAAAAAGATGCTGGGATCAACAGTATAAAGAGATTTACGTATTAATGTAGATCTCATTACCGACTTGTGATTCCAGTGTATTTCTTCTCTTTTTCCAAATATTACAACGTTTTATATAAATTAGAAAAATATTTAATAAATCTTTGGAAAAGGAGAGAAGAGAGATACTGGGATCACAAGTAGTAAAAGACTTACGTACGTATAAACGTAAATCTCGTTACAGAGTTGTGATTCTAGCATCTTTCTTCTCTCCTTTTTCGAATATTGCAAAGGTGGTCCTTTATTAGTCGTAATTTACGTCTACATTACGACCATTTGTTGTACATGGGTCGTAAATTTACGACCAATGTACAACTATTGGATGTAATTTGGTCGTAATAGGTGTTGTTGTACATTGGTGGTAATTTTACGACTATGTTACGACTAATTACTTGTTTTACGACTATTTTAGTGGAAATGAAGTTGTACATTGGTAGTTTAAAACGTAAATTCGTTGTAAAATCGTACTTACGAAAATCAAAATTTCTCTATAAATACGATCTTCTCCCTCTCTCTAATTTGTAGAAGAAAAAATCACTTTAATTTGTAGAAGAAAAAAGACGAAAAAAATGTCTAGAAATATTTATGAGATTCGGAGTTGGATGTATTCACATAAAGTTTCAAGGGGAAGAGTAAAAGACGAATTTCTCAACGGAGCAGAAGTATTCATGTACCAGGCCGGAAAGACGCCTCTCACGAAGGAAACGAGTAAAATGTTATGTCCCTGTCGTAAATGCAACAATACAAAGTTTGTTGCTAGTGAAACGGTTTGGAAACATATAGTAAATAGAGGATTTACTCCACATTACTATATCTGGTATAACCACGGAGAAGGTGATAATAGGAATGAAGCTAGTAGTAATAATCAGGTTGAAAATGTTCATAACAGAGAAGAACCACATTTGCCTTCTGAAAGTTACCTTCAAGAGGATCATATGGTAGATCATGATAGGATGCATGATATGGTTACAGATGCATTTCGTGAAACAACATCAGTAATAGAGGAGGTAGAAAATGTAGAGGGCCCTAACTTGGATGCAAAATTTTTTTATGAAATGCTAGCAGCAGCTAATGAACCAATTTATGAAGGTTGTAGAGAAGGTCTTTCTAAATTATCATTGGCAGCTAGGATGATGAATATCAAAACTGATCATAACTTACTTGAAGTGTGTATGGATGCATGGGCTGAGTTGTTTAAAGAGTATTTGCCTGAAGATAATATGTGTGCTGAATCTTATTATGAGATTCAGAAACTTGTTCATAGTCTTGGCTTACCTTCAGAGATGATTGATGTGTGTATAGACAACTGTATGATATACTGGGGAGACAATGCAGAATTGTTAGAGTGTAAATTTTGCAAGAAACCATTATATAAACCGCAAGGACGTGGACGGAATATAGTGTCATACCAGCGGATGTGGTACTTACCTATTAAGGATAGACTGAAGAGATTATATCAATCTGAGAAGACGGCAGACTCTATGAGATAGCATGCGGAACATACTCAGAAGAAAGGTGAGATCAATCATCCCTCTGATACAAAGCGTGGAAACACTTGAATTCGGTGTACCCTGATTTTGCAAGCAACCCCCGGAACGTTTATCTTGGGCTCTGCACAGATGGATTTAGTCCATTCGGAATGTCTGGAAGACAGTACTCACTTTGGCCAGTCTTCTTGACGCCTTACAACCTTCCACCAGAGATGTGTATGGAAAAGGAATTTCTTTTCATGAGTATATTGATACTTGGACCAAAGCATCCGAAGAGGTCACTGGATGTTTTTCTACAACCTTTGATTCAAGAATTGAAGGAATTATGGTCAACAGGCATGCAGACATATGACTTCTCAACAAAAACAAACTTTACAATGCGCGCAGTTCTTTTTTACCATTAGTGATTTTCCTGCATATGGGATGTTGTCCGGTTGGACGGCGCATGGGAGGCTAACTTGTCATTATTGTATGGGAAGCACAGATGCATTTCAGCTGAAGAATGGTAGGAAGACGTCTTGGTTTGATTGTCATCGCAGATTTCTTCCAATTAACCATCCGTACCGAAGAAATAAGAAATTGTTTTGGTCAAAAAGGGTTGTACGGGACACCGCTCCACCATATTTATCTAGAGAAGAAATCAAGAAAGAAATTGATTACTATGGAGGATTAGACACAGTCAGCAGAGGAGGTAATTGGCATACGCCTTCAAATATGCCTGATGGGTACGGAACACAACATAATTGGCACAAGAAGAGTATATTTTGGGAACTTCCATATTGGAAAGATCTACTTCTGCGCCATAATCTTGATGTGATGCATATAGAGAAGAATTTCTTTGACAACATCATCAATACTTTGTTGAACATCCCTGGGAAGACAAAAGACAACAAGAACTCAAGATTGGATTTGCCTGCATTATGTTCCAGGGTTGAGCTGCATATTAGAAATGATGGGAAAATTCCGGTTCCGATTTTCAAATTGTCAACAGCAGCAAAAGCAGCGTTATTTAAGTGGGTAGCATCAGATGTGAAGTTTTATGATGGATATGTTTCAAATCTATCAAAATGTGTTGATCAGCAGCGACAAAAGTTTTCAGGGATGAAAAGTCATGACTGTCATGTGTTTATGCAACGATTCCTACCATTTGCATTTGTGGAGTTGCTTCCCAAAAATGTTCACGAAGCATTTGCACGTAAAAAATATTTAAAGTTATTATTACTTTCTGTTTGAATAAACTTATAAAATCTTTGTGCATTATTTATAGGCAATGGGGCTTTTTTCAGAGATCTTAGCGCACACACCTTAACTGTAGATGTAATCAGACAACTTGATGAGAATATCCCGATCTTGATGTGTAATTTGGAAAAAAAATTTCCTCCAACCTTTTTTGACGTCATGGAGCATCTTGTTATCCACCTTCCATATGAAGCATTGCTTCGTGGACCAGTTCATAATGGATGGATGTATCCTTACGAGCGAGCCATGAAACATTTAAAAGGGAAAGCAAAAAATCTGGCAAGGGTACGTGGAAGGTACAATAGTTGCTGGAAGCTTGAATGCGGAAACATCTCACTTCACGTCGTACTACTTTGGATCACAAGTCCTAACACAGAAAAGGAATACAAGCAGATATGATGATGGTGGTGTTGTGCCAACATATATTGTTGAAGATGTTCCAGACATATTCTGTCAGATTGGACGTCTAGGTGGAAAAATAAAAGAAGTTTGGTGGTCGAGTTCAGAAGACGTTCACAGTGCCCACACATATATATTCCTTAACTGAGGAGCTTGAGTTATTCGTCGAGTAAGTAGTTTTATTTTTGTCATAAAATTATACCACATATATACTCCTAATTAATGATCATTTGATTTTAAAACAGGGATATCGTTGCCCAAGTCTAGGAAGCTATACCAGGGATATCAACCAATGATCTCAACCAAAGGAAAGACCAACACTTTGTAAAGTGGTTAAAAACGCAGGTAATTAAGTGGTTTAAAACGTAGGTAATTAAGTTATATATTTAATGAACTTATATATTTATTTGTATATGTTGATGATCCAGGTTGATTATGATGACCCGTTTTATCCTCCGTGGTTACACGAATTGATACAAGGTCCGGTCGCTAAGGTCACCACATCATCTATGTATTTCACACGTGGTTACACTTTTCACACTTACGAATATGGAAGCCGGCGAGCAACAATGAACTACGGAGTATGTGTGAAAGGTGAAACAGATTTTTATGGAATTTTACAAGAGATCATCGAAGTGGAGTTCCCTGGCATGAAGCTGAAATGTGTTCTCTTCAAATGCGAGTGGTTTGATCCCACTGTCAATAGAGGTGTCAGGTATAGCAATTTTGGTGTTGTTGATATAAATGCTACACAGAGGTACAACAAATTTTAGCTCTACATCTTGGCTTCTCAAGCTGACTAAGTTTGTTTTATTCTGTACCCAAGGATCAGACAATCTGGAAGTTCTTGGTTAGCCGCTATAAAGGTTACACCTCGGGGTCGGGTATTGACTGATGAACAACCACCTTTACAAGAAGATGCCGTAAATTCAGTAGAAGTACCTGAGCAAGCTGTCGATGATATCATACTTGTTGATCAGTATAATCCGAGATATGAAGAACTTCCAAAAGATATCGATGCAATTACAGACGAAGCTAACGAAGATGAATTTGAAGAAAATGATGAAGTGGATGATGATGTTTCTGATGACGAGTGATTAGGGTTGGCGTTTGTATCATATTTATGTTGTTTCCAACTTATCATTAGTATTTTGGATTGGCGTTTGTATAACAGTTATGATATTGGCGTGTTTGTGTATTATATTATGTTATTCCTAGTGACAAGTGATTTTGATTAACATTTTGACATTTTGGGTTTGATATTAAGGGTTTGGGGTTTCACAAGTGATTAGGTTTGAGGTTTGAGTTTTGGGGTTTGAGGGTTTGGGGTTTGAGGGTTTGGGGTTTAGGGATTCGGTTTGGGGAACTTACGACTCTAACATTTTTGACATTTTGGGTTTGATATTAAGGGTTTGGGGTTTCACAAGTGATTAGGTTTGAGGTTTGAGGTTTGAGGTTTGGGGTTTGAGGGTTTGGGGTTTAGGGATTCGGTTTGGGGAACCTACGACTAAGTTACAACCAAACAACAATTCGACTCTAATTAGGCGTAAATAATTGTCCCACATTGGTCGTAAATAGAGAGCTTTGTCCTTTATTTTTCTCTCATTGGTCGTAAAGGGCAGACCCTAATTGGTCTTAATTAATTTAGTCCCTGATTGGTCGTAAGTCGCCGACCCTAATTGGTCGTTAATTTTGTTTGGTCCCTGATTGGTCGTAATTTTACGACTACTTAACTACGAATAGTCCCAAAGTAGTCGTAACATTACGACTAATGTACGAGCACCACGATTTTCTATATATACTCGGACCCCGTGGAAGCAATTCAGTTGCTCATTCTTACTCTCTAACAACGACTCAGCTTCTTCTCGAGGTAATTTTTTTTTTTAGTTTTAGTTTTGGTTTTAGATTTAGGTGGTTAGTTAGGTGATTAGATTAGGTTTGAAATTAGTTTAGGATTGATATAGATTATGTCGGAATTAGTTTAGATTACATTTGTATTTTTAAATAATAAATTTGATTTGTTTTTAATAACCTTTTTTGTTTTTTTTTTTAAAAGAAATTTCAGATTGACGATATATTACAATGAGCGGTGACTTCGGAACCTTGCTTCTAATAACTCGTACGAATCTACATTTCTCAGTCAGACATCGAACCAAACAGCTTTTTCTTCCGGCACCGGCACATCTTCCAGCCAGCATACTGTTCCGGAGAGCCAAACACATGGTGTTCCGTTTGTGCCTCCTCGGGCATACGACCGTGCTGCCGATGCTCCATACTACCCACAGTTGATCTTCATGAAGTCTACTTTCCTTTTAACCCCGACCAACATCAGTATGATCCTCAGCAGCCTCAGTATCATCATCATGAGGATCCTCTGCAGCAGCATGTTCCACCGCCTCAGGCTCAGCCGTCTCAGCCACCTCCAGCTGCTTCGCAGTATGTTCCACCGCCTCAGGCTCCTTCGGCTACTGCAGCTCTCCATCCAGATTTTATGGTGCCGGCAAACGCACCATCTGCAAGATATACGGTGGAGGACATTCTCCAGATGCCGGTCGAGAAGGTTTACGAATCGTCGATCCATATACAATTATTTTAATTAATTTAATTTTAGTTTTAATTTATATATGTAACAGTTAATTAATATTTTAAAAAATAAAATTTATAGGTTTGATACCGACAATGATTTGGGAGGTAGCGTTGGAGAGATCATCAGGTCTAATTCTCGGTATGCGCATCCGAACTAGACTCTTACACCAGAACACGTTCGTGTTACTTGGTTCAAGTGCTTTGCGGTAAGTTTTAAATATAATTTTATATTTTTTATTTATAGATTAATAATTTGATTAATTATAATATTTTTGTAGCAAAAATGGAATTGGTCTATCGGTGTCAACGAAAAGGTCAAGGCAGGGTTCAACAAAAGGGCGGATGCTCGTCTAAAGAACATCGTTGGCGATTGGAAGGAGAACTGGAGGCAAAAACAAGATCACGCAAAGAAGAGCTACCTCAGCGATGACGTTTGGAGAGGCTTGAAGGCTTTTTGGACGGCAGAGTACTTGGCAAATTTGCTCGATCTGATGATGCAGAACTCGAACCTGGCCCCGACTGTTGTCTCTGCATGGGAGGCTCTACGACCGAGCTTAAAACCCACTGATGCTGAGCCCACTCCGGAAGAGCAGGCGGATTTAGAGCGACGTGCTGACCAGTCCAGTCTCTTCGACGACATCAATCTTAATGCATAGTTTTTTCCGGTTTTATTTAATTTGGATATTATATGGATATATTATTGATATTATATGTTTTTCGGTTATATTATATATATTATGTTTTTATAAAGGTTGATTTAATATTTTTTCTTTTATAACAAATTTAAATAAAAATTAATTTATTTTAATTTATTATATATTAATAATACTATAGATAATTTACGACCAATGAACTACAAAATCATTATGACTAATGAACTACTAATATTTACGACTACTTAACTCCTCCTATTTAAGACCAATGAACTACGAATTATTTACGTCTAATTAACTACGAAAGCATTTACTACACCTTTACGACTACAGTCGTTACGTTTATGTTACGACCAACGCGTTGGTCGTAACGTTACGACTAGAGCGTGTTATCGTAATTTACGACTATTCTACAACCATTTATGTATTACGATTAGCGCCTAACGACCAATCACACTTCGTCGTTAGTTAGTCGTAATAGCCCTATTACGACTGATTAACGACGAATTGTGTGGTCGCTATAGGCTCGTTTTCTTGTAGTGGAGGGAGTCTTCACTTCACTTCATATCTTCACTTTAGTCACTCTTCTTCCCTCTCTTTGATCTTCTCTTCTTTTGTACCAAAGCCAAGGACACAGCCACCTTATCATAAGTATGTGTAACCGCAGTGGAGAGTATCAACCTACCTTAGGAACCTTGGTTGAAAATCACAAAAAAAGTCTCAGAAAGATAAACACTCATGTTGAAAAAAGGCTGTTACAGCAGATTGTATCTGATTATGATCACTGTTTGGACTGAGTTGAGCCAAAACTTAAGAAAAAAAATTCACTATACCTTGTAAAACCTGATAAGAGTAAAAACTCAGTTTGAAATGGTTGAGACTACAGATTACTAACAAGAGGCATGTTGAAATCTTAGAGCAAATTCTTGTAAACAGAATGTGAGATCGAAAGTATGATAGTATAAAGAACTAACTCTTATTTATTAATGCTTTAGAAAACTAACTCAAAAACTAAAGCTCACAAACTCTCAAATCTCAAAGTCACACCGTATGCAACAATCATGCATATATCTATATATAGAGATTTATAATCCTAATCCTAATAGGTAATACTATTAGATAACTCCTAAATATTAGTATTCCTATATATCCATATCTCGGTAGGATTAGTTTGTCAAACTTGTTTCTCAAGCTTCCTTATCTTTCAAGCTTATCACAACATTTTCCCCCTTAAGCTTGAAACCATTGTTTGACAAATCCTGCATTCCTATGAGGTCTTTCATCTCCTAGAACTTGATCCTTCCAAGAGCCTTGGTTAGAATATCAGCCTTTTGTTGATCACTCGAAACATGCTCTATAACAACTTGTCCTCTTTCAACACATTCCCTTATGAAGTGATATCTTGAGTGTATGTGTTTGCTTCTGCCATGGAAGACTGGATTTTTAGTAAGAGCAATCGCTGATTGATTGTCTATTCTAATGACCACTTTCTCAACCAGATTCTCAGTGATTTCACTTAGTAATTCTTGTAGCCATATAGCCTGTTTTGCCGCCTCCGTTCCAGCCATAAATTCTGCTTCACAACTTGAGAGTGCAACTGTATCTTGTTTCGCGGAGCACCAAGTAATCAAGCTCTCTCCAAGGTAGAATATGTGCCCGGCAGTGCTTCTTCCATCATCAAGATCTACATTGTGACTGCTATCACTATACCCAATGAGTCTTGGAATGCTTGTTGTTGATCGTGTGAATGCAAGTCCAAGTGATGTTGTTCCTTGTATATATCGGAGACAATGTTTCATTGCAGCCTCATGAGATGTCTTTGGTCTTTGCATATACCGGCTCAGAACTCCAACTGTAAAGGAGAGATCTGGTCTAGTATGTAGAAGATACCTCAAACAGCCCACGTTTCTTCGATATTTCGTCGCATCAACATCCTCCTCTTCAGTTGACTTAGCAAGCTTCAAGCCACTTTCAATTGGTGTATGTGACAAGTTGCAGTTCATCATTCCACTCTCTTCTAAGATCTTCACCGCATATCTTCTTTGATTCAATGTGATAGGACCTTCCTTTTGATTCACTTCAATTCCGAGATAGTAACTCAGCTTACCAAGATTACTCATATCAAATTTTGATGCCATCTCTTCTTTAAACTCCTCAATAATCTTCTTGCTAGCACCAGTGATGAAAAGGTCATCAACATACACAGCTACTACTAATATGTTTGCATTCACGGTTTTTCTGTAGACAGAGGGTTCTTTGCTGCATCTCTTAAAGCCTAGCTCAAGTAGTATCCCATTAAGTTTGTTGTTCCATGCTCTAGGCGCTTGTTTTAACCCATACAAAGCTTTGTTAAGCTTATAAACCTTTTCTTCACTTCCCTTAACCTCAAATCCTTCTGGTTGTGTTACATAAACAGTTTCTTTTAACTCACCATGTAAGGAAGCTGTTTCGACATCCAGGTGGTGAACCTCCCATTCGTTTGCTGCTGCAATACTCACAAGCAATCTAATCGTTTCCAATCTTGCTACAGGTGCAAAAACTTCCAATCCCATACTGCTGAACATAACCCTTTGCTACTAGACGTGCTTTGTACTTCATGATGGACCCGTCTGAGTTACGTTTTATTTTGAATATCCAACGTAAGCCAATTGGCTTCACTCCATTAGGAAGCTCAACCAAAATCCATACATTATTCTTCTCAATAGATCTTAGCTCATCCGTGCAGGCTTCTATCCATTCCTTCAGTTCACTTGCCTCCATAAAGTTTCTTGGCTCGTTATTCAGACATAGCAGTAACATTTCACCTTCCTCCTCTGCTACCAATACATAGTCATCAAGATATCTTGGTCGTGAGGTCTTTCTTTCGCTTCTTCGCAGCACCTGTATCTCATGATCACTTTCAATATCTTCATCATCTTCATCTTCTATCACCACTGTGTTTGTGTCTGATGCTTTTACTTCGCTTACTTCTCTGTTTTGGATATCAGTGACTTGCTCCAAACGTTTCTGATCAACACCAGTTTGTTCTGGAGGTTTAGCTATTCCATGGTTTCCAAACTCGCCAAGTGTGACTGTAAACTCATCATAATTATTTTCCTCAGTGTCGATTGTCCTCCAGTTCCATCCCTTACTTTCATCAAATATAACATCGCGTGATACCACTATCCTCTTTGTTCCTGGGTCTAGCAGTCTATATGCCTTTGAACCAGGTTCTGTTCCAAGATGAATAAGCATCCGTGACCTGTCATCAAGTTTCTTCAATTGTTGTCTCTCTATTCTTGCATAGCAGATACATCCGAAAACACGCAGATGATTTATACTTGGCTTTCTTCCACGCAACGCCTCATATTGTATTTGGTCCTTTAGTGATCTTGTTGCTATTCGATTGATTAGATATGTTGAATGGCGTATTGACTCACCCCACAGGTAGTTTGGCATGTGCATATGTTTCAAGATGCTCCTCGCCATCTCCATCATGGTCCTGTTTCTTCTCTCTACGACTCCGTTTTGCTGTGGAGTGTAAGGAGCAGTGAGGTGTCTTTTGATACCTTCATCCTCGCAATATGAGTTGAACTCACGAGAAACGAACTCTCCACCACGGTCTGTTCTGAACATCCCTATTCTTTCTCCAATTTCTTGCTCTATCATTTCCTTTAACTTCTTAAACTTACCAAAAGCTTCATTTTTCTCCTTAAGCAAAATTGTCCACATATATCGAGTGTGATCATCAATGATTACAAAGATATATCTGTTCCCGGCTTTAGTACTTGGCGTGATAGGACCACAAAAGTCACCATGTATGAGTTCAAGTGGCCTAGTTGCTCTGTACATCGTTGCTTGTGGGAACATTTTTCTTGCTTGCTTTCCAAACAAACATGATGAACATACTTCTTTTGTGACATTCACACTAGGGACTCCAATAACTAGTTCCTTCTGTATCATCGTTCTCATTGTGGTGTTGTTGACATGTCCAAGTCTGGCATGCCATCTGCTTGACTCGCTGATCTCACTCAGGTATAGCTGCGTTGCATCCCTAATTCTCATGCGTACCTTATAGAGTCAATTTTTTGATCTGTTAGCTTTCACAAGAAGTTTCCCATATTGATCTCGCATAGTCAAACAATCTCCCTTTAGCCTTATGTCACACCCTGACTCAGTTGCTTGACCAAGGCTAATTATATTACTTCTCAACTCAGGTATATAGTACACCTCATTCATCTTCCTTGCTTCACCATTCATATCGATAAAGGAAACAGTTCCTTTGCCTTTAATATCAATTCTCGAATCATCTCCAAATCTCACATTTCCCGTGACTGTTTCATCTATCTTTGAGAAGTATCTTTGATCTCCTATCATATGATTACTAGCTCCGTTGTCAAGGTACCATATGTCTTCCACATCTGTGCTTGTCTCATATCTCTCAGGCACACAATTCTTCTCGTTAAGATAAACAACTTCATGCATCATCAACTCATCAGCACCCTGCGTCTCACTGTTATTTTCTTGGGTTTCTTGCAGCTTGAGGAGATGGTCCGGACAATCCGAGGCGTAGTGTCCTAGTTTATCACAACGGTAACACATGATGTTTGATGTATCCCTGTCTCCATTGTAACGTCCTCGTCCACGACCCCTGTAAAACGACCGTCCTCCTCGTCCTCTACCCCTATAGTTTCTATTGTCTATGTTGTATTGACGATCAGGTTGACCAGTTTGTGTTTCTGAACTCAAGTACATCAACTTCGTTTGGTCTTCTGGTTGTTCTTCTTCTTCTTCGCTGATTCGTATCAAGCTCACCAAATTGCAAGACCAATACCTCTGGTATGGATTGGACTAACAGGGCCATAGCCAAGTCATTCTTGTCTCCATCTAGGGTTTCATCTTCGATAGCTTCCCAAACCTTATGAACCTTCAGAGCGATCTTCATCCTAATGGCCCATGTTGTATAATTTGTTGTAGTAAGCATGGGGCACTTAATGGAGGATCCTCCTCCCTTCTCCGGTTTTGCAGTTGCTTCTATGATTTCCCCACTCATTGTTTTATTCTTAGGCTCTGATACCAAATCTTGTAAACAGAATGTGAGATCGAAAGTATGATAGTATAAAGAACTAACTCTTCTTTATTAATGCTTTAGAAAACTGACTCAAAAACTAAAGCTCACAAACTCTCAAATCTCAAACTCACACCGTATGCAACAATCCTGCATATCTATATATAGAGATTTATAATCCTAATCCTAATAGGTAATACTATTAGATAACTCCTAAATATTAGTATTCCTATATATCCATATCTCGGTAGGATTAATTTGTCAAATTTGTTTCTCAAGCTTCCTTATCTTTCAAGCTTATCACAACACAAATCAATTATATTTAAGAAAAACAAACAACAGTGTATTTTGGTATGAATGCATCTCGGCTGAGTAAAGCAGTACCCAAGAAAGTTCCACTAAGTTGCATGATCAACTAGCTTTAAGACAACATGATAACTCTTTCGATGGCATGAATAATTCGTTAACTAAGATATTCCTCGTGTTGTTGAACTAAATTTTGAAGGAAAGAGGTACCGCATTGCTTAGATAGGAATGCATCTCAGCTGAGATAGACAGTATCTTTGGTTTACAAATACTTAGTTGACTGTGAGGTAGTATAAGTTAACACTGTTGGGAAAAATGATTCGATAATATTGGTGATATGTCTCGGTAAAGGGATTTGGAGGTTGAAAAGATGAATACGAATCTTGTGTCTGGTTGAAAGTTATGTGAGTGATGTACAATAAAAAAAATTGGGAGCATGAATTTAATGGTATTCATCTGGTGTTTTAACCAAACATATGTGATTAAAACGAGTGATCAATAAGAAATCAGCATTTCGCCATTGTTCCTAATTAGGAAACATGTGGGTCCTACTTTCTTATCTTATTGACTGTATTTTTCAAGATAAAATGTTTCAGAAACAGATATCTCATCTGAAATCAGATCTCATGGCTTCAAATCGTTTTGCCTCCGAAGATGCCAAAAAGAAATATCAGCAGTTATATCTCAGAGGATTTCACCGTCAGACCATCATTCCGGAGAACATACCTGAGTTCCAAGCGGTTCTGAATCTTATCGACAGTTTCGGTTGGAGAGCTACTGTGACACATGAATCCGTCTTCTCTCCTATCTTGGTTAGAGAGTTTCTTGGAAATCTTGATGAAGGGGGTTCTGATGCTCGCATTTGAGGTGAGATGGTTCTAGTCTCATCAATTGTGGTGAATCAAATGTTTGGCATACAAGATAGCAGGGATTTTGAGGACTGGATGCACATTGATCTAGATTACGCTGTATCACTTCTCACTGGTGGACTCCGCAATAAATGGAATGAGTTCTCTATCAAAGATCTATGTCCGATCGATGTATCTTCAGGTTTACTACATCTGCAGCATTAACTGGTTACCTGGTGAAAATTCAGATAGCGTCTCAAATTGCTCGGCTCTCTGGTTATGAGGAAGCAAGTAAACCTTGGTGAACTGCTCGTGTCACAGATCTACTATATATAGTTGTAAAAATTTACTAGACCCTGAAGCATCAGATAGTTGTTGATCACATGCTTGATGATGACAAGATTATGGGGGAACCACAATGAACTCGTTTTTATCTGAAAAGTCTCACATTCTGAGGGAGATGTATGAAGTTGCATGTTTTGCATGGGTTAAGTCTAAGTCATGCTCAGTTTGTGTCCTTCTCAGTTGTCTCTTTTCTATGTTTCAGTTTCTTATAAGACTATGGTTATGGTTATGACTTCTTGAAGAGTTATAAATCTTATAAAGACCATTTGAGTTTGGTTGAGAATGACTAACGTGTTTTACATCTATATTGTGAGTTTTTATATTAATGTTTTTGCAGACTATGGAATTAGTGACTTGCGCAGATAAATAGAGGGAGGTTGTTAAATCAAGATTTGTTAAGTGTGGAAGCTGGTTTAAAAGCAGGTCCGGTTTAAGACGAGTTAAAGATAAGATGATCAGTTTAGTAATTTGAGAAGGATGAGATTAAGATATAAACGGTTATGGAAAAAATGAAAAAAAATATGGAAAGAAGATTTGGAAGAGTCTTCTATTCCCAAGGATATAAGGAAAATAGTAACCTAAGAAAGAGGTTACACTTTCTAAGAGATATCAAGATATTATGATTTTGAGAGCAAGTGAAGATACGAGAAAACTGTAAAAGTAGGAACCTATTTATAATTCTTGAGTTCTTTGAGAGATTAAGAATTGATCAGTTGTGATACACGTGTGTAGTTATAGAAACTTGATTAAACAAAGTTGTTAAATCTATTTTCATATTGTCTAAGTTCTAATTACTACAGTAATAAAGTACAATAATAAAATACATATATGAAACTATATAGAAATATGTATTATCATAACATCAAATCAAAAAATAAATAATACATTTATAGTAATTATTATATGCATTAGATCCTATCTTTCATACTATTTAATAAGGTTTAACCAATCAATTAGTGAACATATTTTATAACACAAATTTTAAATCAGTCTAATCAATTTTAATTAACCTTTTTTTTTTTGAAACACAATTAACCTTATATATAAAGCATAAAATAAAATACTTATCTTAAAAGTAAAACAGTGTCGAAGGTTGGATATACCATATATAGTAATAGATCGGGAATAGTTTATACTCAGATGATTAAACCCCATGTAAAATCTCATCTTTTACAAAAATACTAGGTGATTTTCCCGTGCTCATGCACGGATATGAATATTTATCAAGTAAATATATTGTAATATATTCTAATTTGTTAATTTACATAGATATTTACTTTTAATTATAAATTAATTTATAATTTATATGTATAACTTATATTAATAATATTAGATTATTTTAATTAGACATATGATTTAGTAGATGTTATATTTAATCGGTTAGGTTGCTTTTTTGGTCAATATTCGATTTGGTTACACTTGTGTATTTTAGATTGCATTTATTTTTCTGAATTCAACTATAATATTTTCCTTCTAAATATGCTAAAACTTTAATTATTATTATATTTAGATTGGCTATCGTCTTATATATGTAAATATATTTTAATAAGATTATGTATAACTTAATATATATTATGCTTATAATGAAATTTAAAATAAACTGAAATTTTGACACAAAATTATATAAATGAATATAACGATAATATTCTGAAATCTCATTCATATATATATAAATTTTACAAAAAAACTGAATTATAACAGTTGGTTAATATTTTTTTTTCTATATTGATAGTTTTGAGTCATCCTGTAATCTATATGTATAAAAATAAATAAATAATTATTTTTAAATTATATGTTTTTGTTGTAGTTAGATATTTTATTTTTGATATAAGTTAGATTCGTTCCATTACTCGTTTTGTGAATATATTGAATTATATATATTTTTCTAATTAAATCAAATCAAATTAGTTTTATTTACCGCTTAATGCAAGTATTTATAAGATTTTTAATAATTAGACATATGTTGATTTTTAAGATATATTAAAAATAAAGAGACGATCAATAAGAATTTACAATCATAAATATGAGTATAAAGATAAACATTTGAAATTTCATGATAACATATTAATATTTACAATAATTAAATATTTATAAATTCTAAATTATTTTATACCTTAGATTTCTTAAAAGGTAAATTGAAATTTTTTAAACAAACTTAAAAATGAGAACTTAGATTTACTTGAGTATTTTGATTATTTATCTATTAAGTTCCATAAACATAAAAAACATAAAATTAAAAAGCAAACTATATATTAAAAAGAATTTTTAATAATGATAAAATATTATATTTTCATTTCATTAATAGTGTATAGTGCTACGCTATTTAAAAAAACTTGAAATTATTTGATCAGAATATTTATGTGTTAAAAAAAATTATTTTATTTTTAATATCTCTTAAATAAACACTAAAATGTTGTTTTATGAAAATGTCGAAAAAAATATTTAATTTCGTTTATATATAAACATTTTTATTTCAGAAATATTTCTTTTTTTTTGTATATGTGTGTTTAAAAAGTAAACATAAATTAAAAAAATTAAGTAAAATCTTATTATGAGAAAAGGAAATACATTATTAATATCAATCTTATTTAATATTTTTGTTTATTAAGAGTATCTATGTAATTAACCATCGTGAGAGTTAACGTGAGCACGACACGTAGGAAACTGACTTCTCAAATAATATTATAGAGATACATTTAAATTAAATATTAATATTTTGTGAACTTTCCTTTTTTTATTAAACCATATTATATATACTTATATTTTCGTTTTTAAATAGTTTTGTAAATTTTATAAATGTTTCCTTTTTATTTTATATTATTATTTGGAAATTTCTGAAAAGGAAATAATATTTAATTGTATTTTTAATTCATTAGGGGTATCATAGTAATCAATCAGCGTGAGAGTTAACGTGAACGCGACACCTAAGAAAGTGACTTCTCAAATAATATTATAGAGATATTACTCTGCATTATTCAAGATTTTGCTCATGTATCCATGGCATTAGGTCAGTAGAGATTAAAACTTAATTTGAAAACATAAGTTTATGACATCAGACCAATATTATAACTAACAGAACATTCAGTACTGATATGTTCTTATCATGCCATATAGCTAAATTCCTATTTAGATAACTGATTTACTCAGTAAAGTAAAAAACAAATATGCAAGTACGATTCATTTTATAATAAATTTTTTTCAATCTTAGTAGAAAATAGTCATCATAACTAAACTAACACCGAATTAGAGAAATCCAGTGTGGTGCATATGAAACTATATGTCTCAATAACAATAATATGGATCTTGGTTTATTAAACTAGTTTAAACCAACGAAATATATACAAAAGTAATAAAGCAATCAGCATTTATGACAAGTATAAATTCTGGTGAGTTTCATAATTACGTATATGTATGCATCGTGTGTTTCTATACCATACATGTAGGCCTGCGACTTCGGTTTTCCGAAACCGAACCGAACCGTCGGTTTTTGGTTAACCGCAATTTAAAAAAAAATCTGAAATAAACCGAATGAAATTTCGGTTCGGTTCGGTTATCGGTTTATTTCCGTTTTCAATTTTATTTCTAAAATAACCGAATTTTTAAGTTTTCGGTTAACTTTGGTATAATTTTTCCAAAATATTCGGATATTTTCGGTTAAATTCGGTTATTTCGATTAAATTCGGTTATTTTCGGTTTATTCGGTTATTTCGGTTCAGTTTTTCAGATATTTTCGGATATTTTCGGTTGTTTTCAGATATTTTCGGTTGTTTTCGGTTTTTAACATTTTTATTTTTTTTTGAAAATCGAAAACCAAACCGAACCGAAAATCGAATTAATTTTTATAACCATACCGAACTGAACCGAAATGAAAACCAGACCAAACCGAAAACCGAAAAAAACCGGTTCGGTCCGGTTCGGCCTATTCGGTTCGGACAAAAATCCCAGGCCTACATACATGTATGTTAACCTCATGTGCTGTCTACAGAAGTTGTTCAATTAATAAATGCAGCCGTATAGTTTCTTCATGTCTATATTACATGCATCAATGAGTTAAGCAATACTACACATGATATATCTTATTTACGCACACACACTTTTTTTGTCACAATTTACGCACACATACTAATATGTTACAAATATTCAAACCTATGTGAAACGTGAAGCTTGGTAATATATGCTAATGCTGGTTAATATCAATACTAACGTGATGACATGTGAAGCTAATAAAATATGTTAGTCAAGTTCGATCATCGGAGAAGAAGCTCAAAATGGAAAGGATTTTCTGTTATTCATCAATAGGCTTAACGTTTACATCTTATAGTATTGGTATTCTCGGTCTACATAAACCGGATACAATCAATTATAAAACTCTATTTAAACCAACTCAAACAAACTCCAACTCTATACATTAACATTCCCCCTCAAGATGACGAGTAAATGGAATGTAACGACATCTTGGAAATTAGAGCATTGAATTGAGTAGGATAGAGAGGCTTGGTCAACACATCAGCTAACTGAGTAGTAGAGCCAACGTGAAGAGTTTTGATCAAACCACTGTCAATACGGTCTCGAACTTGATGACAATCCAGTTCAACATGCTTAGTGCGTTCATGATAAACTGGATTGTTAGCAATATGTATTGCAGCAGTTGAATCGCAGAAGAAAGGAATAGGTTTAGCTTGAGGCGCATGAAGCTCCCGCAAGAGATTAGCAATCCAAACCACCTCTTTGACAGCAACAGACATGGCCCTGTACTCAGACTCGGCTGAAGAATGAGAGACAACATCCTGTTTCTTGGACTTCCAAGCAATGAGAGCAGTGCCAATGAACATACAGAAACCAGATGTGGAGCGACGTGTGTCGAGACAAGAACCCCAATCTGCATCAGTGTTTGTCTTAAGTGTCAAGTCTGAGTCCGAGGAATAGAACAAACCAACTCCAAGAGAACCTTTGAGATAATGAAGCACACGAAAGGCAGCCTTAAGATGTGCATTTTGTGGAACCGAAGCAAACTGACACAACTTGTTGACGGAGTAAGTAATATCCGGACGAGTAATAGTCAGGTACATTAACCGACCAACAAGACGTCTATACACTGTAGGATCATCCAGAAGAGGTTGATCTTTATCATAGAAGAGCTTAGCATTGGGATCCATAGGAACAGAAGCTGGTTTACAAGCCATAAGTCCAGTTTCTTCAAGCAAATCCAAGATATATTTTCGTTGACAAATTGAAATTCCCTTACTTGAACGAGCAATCTCAAGGCCAAGAAAAAATTTCAAGGGACCAAGATCACGGAGCTTGAAGATAGCACTGAGACTTGCTTTAAGTTGATCAACTTCAGTGTACGCAGATTTGTTCTTCGCATCTAACGCTATGGTCATAGCTATACACCAATTATCGTAATTCGTACCATCTAGGACTTCAGAGACGAGTGATAGACCTGGATTATCGCTGTTGGTGAGGTAGTAAGGAGAGTGAATGTTATCGAAGGATTCCGATGAAGCGATCGACGAGTGTGGTGGCGTAACCTTCGAATTTGCAGATCGACGAGCCGAAGACGTCGCGCGAGCTGAACGACGACCGATCCTCACCATTTTTGAGCTTTAGAATGAAGCGTGAACAGAATCGGGTGAGTTTTCGAGCCTCACCGCTCTGATACCATGTTAGTCAAGTTCGATCGTCGGAGAAGAAGCTCAAAATGGAAAGGATTTTCTGTTATTCATCAATAGGCTTAACATTTACATCTTATAGTATCGGTATTCTCGGTCTACATAAACCGGATACAATCAATTATAAAACTCTATTTAAACCAACTCAAACCAACATCAAACCAACTCCAACTCTATACATTAACAAAATATAAAGCAAAATATAGAATTAGTGAAAGCAAACACACATGAATATAAAAAGAATCGAAATTGAGCATTAGCTTACAAACGTAGATATGATCTCACAAAAGTGATCGTAACGATATTTTTACCTTTAACACAAGCGTACATCGATATCATCAACTTAAGCTTTCTAAGAGCATCCGCAACCGTGAGACTCATAGGAGTCTTTAAGAAAAAAAATATTTCGGATTTGATAAGGATATTTTAGATTTTATTTTTTTTAAAATAAAATAAAAAAAGATGACCATTCGCGGACTGCCACGTATTCTGGGGACCCGAAAATATTGTAAAGATTCGCTAAGAAACAGTCATTATTCAAAGATTTTAAAGATCGAAGCCATAAATTTTTGTGGGATCTACTGATTTTTAATTATTTTTTCCTTAAGGACTCTCGTTGTGGATACTCTAACTCAAACAATATATTAGTCTTAAATATACTTTCTCACGTATTTCAACGAAAGTGTAAATAAATTAAAGTATGATGGAAACACATAAGAAATATTTCGCTTAAATTGGACGAGGTAACAAAATATATGGGACTATGGGAGAAACAGTCATAGTAAGAGATCCGAGAACTTGAATGAGAGGGACCTAACACATCATCGACCAAGGGTTTTAGGGTTTTGTTCATTAGCTAAGATTCAGTGTTTAGAGATTTGTGCTGATAAGTGTTGTCAATATATATATAAAAACCCTAACAATGACTACGACTGAAATTCGGCGAATCCGGTGTGTATCGTCGCCGATAGGTTAGCTCCGGCGCCCTCTCTTCTCTTCTCCTCCAACCTCTCCTCTGTTCTCACTATGGAGTCTGAGATTGAAGCTTCTCAGATCACGTCACCACTGGAGATACCGTGTACTGTCTCTGATGCTGCTGTTATTTCTCCGCCTCTGCCTCTGTCTTGTATGTCTTCTTTAGCTCTGATGGACTCGAGCAATGGATCCCAGGTCGTCGTCAACTCTCTGTCCGTGTCCTCCCCAACAGCTCAGTTGGAGAATCAGGAAATGAAAGCTTCTGATATCAACAATACAATGCCATCCGAAATTCCTCCTCAAGAAACAGTTTTTGTTCCTACATTGGGAGCTTGGGCAAAGCCTCTCCTCTTTAAACCTACTGCCACTCCTCCCGAACCAAGTACTCCTCGAGATTATGACCCAGCTATAGTCGGGAATCAGTTAGCTGCTCTTTGGCCGTCTTTAAATGACGAGATCTTGAACAAGAAGCCAAAAAGCAAACATCAAACTCGTACTTTACAGCCTCCAATCGAGAAGCTTCCACTTCCTGAACTAAAAGCTGATGGTACTCTTCGTTTTCCGTGGACTGCGAGATTGAGCCCTCAATCGCGCAATTTATACCGAGCAGCCTCTACAACTTATAGACTAGACGGTACACCAGAAATTTCTATTCCTTCTAAAGTGCTTAAGATTGGTCCCGAGAATAAAGACAAATATATCATAGGCAAATTTCATAGGTGTTCTCTACCTTCTGGTGGTCATGTTCATGCAGTGGTTAATAAAATTTGGGGAAGAAGCTGTAAAATTAGTTGTAAGAAGATTGGTGAGTCTTCCTACATGTTTCATATCCCGCATGAACCTACTCGTCATTGGGTTATTCAGCGAGGGGTTTGGCATATTGATGACTGTTTGCTTTTCGTCCTGCCTTGGACTCCAGAGGGTTCTTTCAAAATCCCTGAAATATCTACGCTACCGGTATGGGTCAATCTTAAGAACATTCCTGATTGTTGCTACTCTAGACTAGGGATAAGTCACATTGCTTCAGGACTTGGAGAACCTATTCTTATTCATAAACCCCGACTTGATCCTACCAGTATGGGTGAGGCAAAGGTCTTGGTTGAGATGGAGTTGGATAAAAATTTCCCGAAGATTATTGCACTTGATGATAAACAAGATAGCATATTTCTTGTTGATGTTGAATACAAATGGATTCCATCTATGTGTGATAGGTGTGGTAACCTTGGCCACAAAGAGAAGAGGTGTCTCTTCCCGTCTAAGCCGCCTAATGATCCAATCTTACCGCCACAGACAAATGCTGTTAGTAGTGAAATCCCTGTTGTGGATATTGATCGTATTCTACAACAAAGGGATCCTTTACTCTCTTCTTCACTAGCTCTTGTGCTCCAGAGTACAAACGCTTTAGAAGGTCCACATGCAACTGATCCCATTCCTGGTTTGCAATCTAATGTGGAGGATGCTCATGACCTTCCTTCAGGTCCATCGGATGATCTAGAGGTATGCTCAAGAAACCCAACGATGTTAACTAAATCTTTTTCTTCTCCCTCACTACAAGAGAATCCCGCTGATCCGCTTAACTCAGTTACCACTTTCAGCACATTAGTAGATTCACAATCTACTCCCATTGATACATCGATTATGGAGTTTTCTTCATCCAACATTATCAACAATGAGGTCTTAGAATCTCTTGTTTTTGATCCCGTGACCACAACACCTAACCAGTGTGCATTTGAGAGTCCTTCTCGTTTTAGAGTGCTAGGTGACGTCGATGAAGCTGAGAATGAGACTTCAAGTTCGTTCAGTTTGACAAGAGGTGGGAGGGAATCAAAACCTCTTATCAAACCAGTGTGCATTTGAGAGTCCTTCTCGTTTTAGAGTGCTAGGTGACGTCGATGAAGCTGAGAATGAGACTTCAAGTTCGTTCAGTTTGACAAGAGGTGGGAGGGAATCAAAACCTCTTATCAAATACCAGAACATGGAGTGGCAAACAGCTCGTGGAAGAGGAAAGCGTGGTCGCGGCCGTGGCTCCTATCATTAGCTACTGTCTTTACTACCATTGATGGATTTTCTAGTCTCTACCTTTGTTTCATTGGTTTGAGATTTAATGCATCATGAAGTTTGTTTCATGCAAACTTTTTCCAACTATAAGATCTTTGATCTTATCTTGTAATAGTTTATGTTTTAAATTGAAAGCCATTTTTCAAAAAAAAAAAAAAAAAAAAAATATATATATATATATATATATATATATATAAAGAAATTTGTGTGTCTTATTCCATGAATAGAATTTGGGGAAATAAATAGATTTGACCAGCAAGTAATTTTAAGACTTTTCTTAATAAACATCACATAATATTCATAATAATTTCCTTTTATTTTTAATATTAATATTATTTATTTTTATTTAATTCAAAATTTTAATTAAAATTTTGTTCCTGTTGTTTTATTTTTAATTACAAGTAAATAATTTTAATTAAAATTTTATTCATGTTGTTTTATTTTTAATTACATGTAAATAATTTTTAATTAAAATTTTTTTCCTTTAATTTTAAATTTATTTTTTCAAAATATTATTTCTTTATATTGTTAAGTTAATTTTCTTTTATTTTTTAATATTTAAAATAATTAGAAATTGTATTTCATTTGATTAATAAAAAAAGGAATTCTCTCAAATAGACATTTTAAAGTTTTTGTCACAAAAATAAAACTCAAAAACTAATTACCAAAATAATATTTTTTATTTTGAAATTTTTTTAAAAAAAATTTGAAATCCTATCCCAAAATCCAACTGCTCAACTCTATACCCTAAACTATAAACCCTAAACGCTAAACCCCAAACCTCAAATCTTAACTCTAAACCTTAATTTCTAGATTAAGTAACTCTAGAGGTATTATAAGTGTATATTTACTTCTTTTGATAAAATATTTATATATATTTTAGTTATTTTCAATTTTTAGATTCTATATTTGTGACAAAAACTTTTCAGGTATATCATAAAGAATTTCTCTACAAACTAATTCTGGGATTGTGAAAAGAAATTATACTATAGGGACAAACTAAGGTTGGTTTTATCTAAGCAGTCAGATAATAATTTTTGTTCTATTTTTTGGCAAATTTTCCTAAAATTAGTTGTCTGAAAACGAAATCAGAATATTCAATAAGTCAAAAACACAATCACGATGATCCACCAATTAACATTTCACCACCGGGTTTAAAAATGGGCATTGGCTTTGCGTTTCTATCACTGACCCCAACGCAATAGCTGAATTCAATTACGTCCATTTTATTAAGACAAACGGGGTCCAAAATCTGAACACTAAAAACAAAATATACGCTTGTTAAAGAAGAGAGCATTCTCTTAATAAAACGCACCATTAGGCTTTAAATAAACACTACTAAACAAACTCTGGTTCCTAAAATTACATAGAACTGTTAGCTGCCGTTCTTGGGTTATGCTTTGTTGTTGTAGGAACCATGAGCGGTCTCCGCAACATCCTGACGTGGGCTTGTCTCAGGTTCTTGCTCGTTCTTGTCCAAGTTTACTCCTTCCTGTGATGATACTCCCAAAAATCGATTCTGCAAGAGAGAAAACAGGAACTTATCAATCTATTATGAATCTGGCACACAAACATAAAAGATTGTTTCTACTGTAATTAACCTTGAGAGAGCTATTTTCAGCAAGAAGCTCTTCGTATTGGCTTTTAAGCTTATTTATTTCTGCTCTAAGGCTTGCGTTTTCTCCATTCAACACATCTGCTCGTTGTGCCAACTCATCACATTCCGCCTGAAGCACACAGTCATAAAAAAAAAAAGACAAAGCTTTTGGTCATTTCATATCTACTGGGATTGATGCTTTTGACCTTGCTTATGTTGTACCTGTTTACGCAGCCTGGATCTACGAGCAGACTCTCTATTGGATTGCTTCCGTCTCTGTCGCTTAAGCTCTCTCTCATCCTATTTTCCAAAACAATCAAACACGCCGCTTCCTTGGAGAATAATTGTAAAAGAGAAGTAAGAAAGGGGACACAGTCACACAAACCTGTATCCATGTTTGTGATTGAGAACCATCTACTACAACTCCAGGAACTGTTGTAGAAACATTCCCATGACCGCTCCAATAATCCATTCCTATGTTTAGATTTGTTGGTGGGCCTGTAACACCTGTAGCCGAAACTGGCATAATCGGAACCATCTGGTTCACAGGTTGATTACTTCCATTACGGGGTGGTCCATGAGCCGAATCTGAAGCTGTTTCACCTGAAAATAAAAGAGCAGTCTCTGAAATAAACATCGTTCACATAATAAGAGTTGAGAGATATGTGAAAAGATAGATTAACAAACCATCCTTCCCGTTGTTTCTAGACCCAGAGTCCTACAAAATTCACAAAGCTATTCAGTAACATGATCATATTCATAAACTGGAATGAAGTAGTGGATTGCTAGAAACTTACGTTTTGTGAATTTGCATCACTTCCTTCACTTGAACCATCAGAAGCACTCTCAGCACTGTGTAAAAACCAAACCAAAATGTGCCAGTTTCAGTAAATATATAATACAATGACAACTCACATAGCTAGCAAACATAAGTTCAACGCCAACAAGCTTTTGATTTTTTAAACAATCATGAAGTCACATGCCTTTTAGAACAAGCTCCATTAGCTGATGCTCCTGAGTTTTTTCCAGCGTCATTGTTCTTTCCTATTATCATATTCAAACTTCCCAAGCTTCCTTTTGATCTTTTGATTGGCAGCTTCTCCTTCACCTCAGCTTGTTTACCATCACCCTCGACACCGCTTCCTGTATTTCCCTGAACCCGAAACATTACTCAATCAAGATTTCATTTTAACACAGAAACTAACGAGAAAAAAATGAAAAAACTCACAGAAGCTTCACCCATTCCATTAGGAGAAGGCATTGCATAGGGACTATATGGATAAGATCCCTGTTGCAGCGCGGAGCACGTTAGCAGAAATGACATAGACATTCACTATATTGAATACATAACCGGAAGATCAAAAATGTAGCAGTACCGGAGGTAATGAAGGATGACCGTACATCCCACCTGGAGGATACATCACATATGGATGAGGCGGTGTTCCATAAGGAGGCATCATATGCTACAAAAGAACACAATATATTAAGTAATCAGCATAATGTTTAGCTTGATAAAACCTACACAAGTTACCAGCATAGTATGAAAAAAAAAAATCAAAATTGATAGAGTAACCCCCTGAAGCTTCAAAGAGGTGTTAAATGGATAAAAGAAACAAAATTTACCTGAACTCCCCACATATAAGGGTGAGGTTGAGGACTTGAGGCCACGTAACCATGAGGCCGCATAGGAGAATAAGCCTGTTAAACAAGAAACATAAAAATGAACCACAAAAGCAACACCTAAATGAAGACAAAGAAACAAGAAATCTCCTTTTAAGACCTGGAAACCAGACCAATCTGGGGTAGCCATTCCAGCACTCACAGCAGAAGAAGAAGGTTCCTGCAAACACAGATACATTTATACATAACAGGAGCATGAACAGAAACAAACACTTTTGGCAGATCAATATACAACAATGCAGACCTGTGAAGTAACAGGAGCAGAAGAAGAAGGCGGAGGAGGAGTCTTAGGTTCGTTCTCTTTACCCGATTTTTCCAACTCGCTGCTACCCATTATCACATTCACCAACTTCTAAACAATGCTCACAACGAGAACTTCTACTTATAACCAAAAACCCAACAATTAGATGTCACAGAGTTGAGTAGAGATTCCCACAACTAAACATGGAGCAATACAGTTCTGCTAAGCATTTTACTAATAAACCCATATACTGATAAACTCAGAAGCTGAAAATATCACATTTGAATCTCAGGAAGGATAGCTTTTAGTTAACAAAATCCAACAAATCCAAATAGAAAAGAAACAATCGAATCCAGCGTTGGAGTTGAGAATCTAACTAAACAGTTATTAAAGTGTTGGCATCTTTGTGTAAAACGTAATTAAAAACTAGGGATAGGCGGAAAGATACCTCAAGATCGGATCAATCTAAGAGAAAACCAGAGATGCGAAATGGCTCGATGAGCTTCAGATTTTCAGAAATTGGAGTAGAGGTTAGGCGAATCAATGTCTTTTTGAAATTAAGTTTTGCTGATTGGTTCGTGTCGTGCTTCCGACGGGGGACGAGGATGAAGGTGCGTGGGCTTGACAGGGGATATAATTCATCTTAAATGTTGAGTTATTACACCCCATATCTTTATAGTATTTGTGAAATTTACCCCGTAAAGCTTCTTAGTGACATTTTACTACCATAATGTTTTATCACATTCTATAATAATTTAGTTTTATATAGTTTCGAGTTTATTCAACTCTATTTTATGTTTAAAGAACAATAACGTCAATCAATATATTATGTAGATGTAATCGTACAGTGAAAATACTAAATCAGTACGTTTCTTCGAAGTGCAAAATCAAATTCAAAGTTAACTGTTTGTACTAAAAATAAGTTGAGAGTTTAATTACTTCTGATGTTAATAATTATTCAAAGTTTTTAAAATAATATACAAATTTCTAAAAAAAATTGCCTTAACCTTTATTTGTAGGTTATGTCAAATTCAGACTTAACTTTGCTATTAACCTTGCAAGCACATATATTTTATGATGAAAAATTTCAAAAATAACTTAACAAATATCTTGGTAATTTGAAAAAATTTATGTGTCTAAAATTATTTTTTCATTTAAATCAGTATTTTTAAATTCAACTCGGACCGTGGTTAAACTGGTAATCCGATAATTCAATTTTGATTTTTAAAATATCCATATTTAAATAATCACTAAAACCCGAGACTAACCGATTAAACCGATGGATAACTGGTATGTAATCCTATAAAAATAAGTTTATTTTCATTGTTTTATATATTTTTTTTTAATTTATCTAAATAATTTGAAAGAAAATTGGAAAAATATATTAAAAAGATGAGATATAATATTTTGTATTGTTTGGACATAAAATTAATGATAGTGTTGTTTGAAAATATGGATAGTAGCTAGGTTGCATGGAATCGGAAACGGATACGCGGAAACGAAATGTTTCGAAACGTGGAAACATGATTTTTAAAAAAAATTAGAAATGGAAACGTTTTGGAAACGCCTATAATATATATACGTGTATATATATGTATGATTAATCAACATGTAAATTTATTTTTTTGTTTGATTTACCTAAGAAAAAAGATTAAGTAATATAAATATTTTTGTACATTTTATTAAGAGAAAATGACTAGAATAGACCTAAAAAGTTTTTATCACAAATATAGATCTTAACAATTAAAATGACCAAAATAGCATTTAAATGTTTTATTAAATATACAGTTATACTCTTTGGGTTAACTAATTATAGATTTTTTGTTTAGATTTGAGGAGTGGAGTTTTGGGGATATGATTTCGAATTTAAAAAAATTAAGAAAACTTAAAATTTTCAAAATAAAAATTTCTATTTTGGTCATTTTAATTTTTGAGGTCTATTTTTGTGATAAAAACTTAAAAGAGGGCTATTTTAGAGAATTACCCTTTTATTAAAATTATAATCAATAACTAGAAAAGTAACACATGTTATCATTCGATAAAACTATGGAGCAAATTCATTCCAAATTAAATCGTTATACTAAAATGATAACAAATATCAAAATATAATATTAGAATACAAAATAATAAACATGTAATCATTAACATCAAATGCCAAATATTTATTTTATACGTTTCTAATTAGAATCGCGAGTTTCCAAATTAGAATCGCGAGTTTCCAAATCAGAAACACAAGTTTCCATCGTGTTTCCAAAATAAAATTTTCAAGAAACGTGTTTCCAAAGAGTTTCCTCGAGTTTCCAAGAGATTCCGATTCCGAAACGTTTCCGAAACAGGAAACAGACCTTGAACGGAGTTTCCATGCAACCTAGGATAGTAGTATAAAAAAATGAGTATATTGTTTGGAGACATAGATAATATTAATAAATATATTGTTTGGAAATATGGATAGTAGTATAAAAATGAATATTAGTAATTATTGTATATTTAACTATAAAGTAGAAAGATGTATTTAGTTTAAAAACTTACAAAATAAATGTTAGGTCCAAACTAATGTTTCTATTTAATAAGATAGATATTTTATACTTTTTCTAAAATCTCATTGACATTATCGTACATATAAGAACTGGCTCATACCATGTAACAATATAGTCTTGACTGGTTTGAACGCAACAGCAGTCACAAATAAAAATAGGGAAAATTTCAATTTTACCACATTCATTGTACCATTTTTCATTTTTACCTTTGCTAGCAAGACATTTTCATAAATACCTAAGTCAGTAGTGACCAAATGACTAAACTAACCTTTTTAGTTGTCATGAGATTCATCGTATCAGTCAATTTTCTTAAGCTTTGGTGTCGTCGTCTCCGACGAGATCCATCGTCACTTTCTCTCACGCAGCCGGCGACAAGAGATTATGAGAATCGCGATTGAAAACCTCAAAGATGTTGGCTCCTCTCCACAATTCACACTGGTATGTTTCTAATTTGTGTATTTTTCAGATTTGTTCTTTCTATTATTTCTAGACCTCTCTCACACCGGAGAGTTCTTCAAGGGACTTTCCCTTAGGTTCAGGGATAAGGAAGGTGAAGAGCATACCGAAAAAGTTAATGACACCAAGCATGATCAGAGAGTTCTTGACTCCAATGCCTGGTGGATATCCTGCGTCTGTCTTGGTCTTGTCTTGTGGTTGAGGAAACCAAAACAATTGCTATCTTCAACATAATATAGAGAATAGAGATACTTATTTGTTCTTGATTTGTGTTTGGCAGGTCATTGCCAAGAAGTGGAGCACCACCTCGTGAGTCTTGATATAGATTCAACTCCAAAGGTTTCAGCGTCTGGAGTAGATTCAAAGGATTCACTTGAATCAATGGTGGACTGTGATTCTGTGGATGAGGAATCAAGTAGAGCAGCAGAGGAGATTCAAGAGAGGACCATGACTGATTCAATTGCAAGGTCAAGAACTGGTACTGTTTTGGAGTTGCAAGTTGAGTTCGCACGAGTTCCAGCGATTCATATACCAGAGGAAGGTGATTCAACTACCAAGGTGGAATCGACTGATTGGATGCAAGAACACGAGGTATTAAACTCTGTTTTGCAACCAAGCCATAAGATGGATGATATGCAGTCTGATTTGCTTAAGAAAAATAGCTCACAGCTTCTTTGCAATGATTCATCTAATGCTCATAGACTTGGTGCGTTCATTGCTTCAAAAGGAGACCAAATTTACATTTTAGATGTGGATATGAGAGAGGAACTGATTCAAAAGGCAGTAGAAGGTGTTTATTTCGTTGCACACCAGTTGTTTGATCAAATGTTGCTGAGAGTTTGTTTTAAGATGAATCAAAGGAGGTATCAAAAGGACTGGACTTTCAAGTACAAGCTTAAGAAACAAAGCCAGCATTTCAGTGACAAGGTTTGTATAGAGAAGGAAGAGCTTCAGGTGGTTGTTGGTGACAGTATCAATGATGGTTTTGGATGGGATAACTTTTGTGGTTTTCATGTAGAGTTGGCAAGTGTTTGTGATACTGGTGAGAATATGATGCTAGCTGAAAACGTTGGAGCCAAAAATATTGCAGAAGTTCTGAGCAGATGAACTGATTCGAGTGAAAAATATGTTCCAAACTGAGAAGGAAAGGTGTACTGGTCTTGCTGTTATGTTTCAGAAAAGGGCTGTGGGACAAGACCAAGTAGTACAGACAGTTTCTGAGGCGCTTTTGTGGCCAAGGGCAGGACTGGGTTGTAGAAGGAATGTGTGCGGTTCAAACCAGGTTGTGGTTATTTGGTTTCAGATTGTTGATGCTGATAGAAAAACATACATACAGTGCAGTGGCTCAAATGTATGGCATCGTTGGAAGAACATGAGTGAGATAAGAGAAGCTACTTCAGGTTTTATACATTGTCTGTTTCTGTTCAGTGGGTTATTATGGTTAAAAGATAATATCGCTGGGTATGAGGGTGCTCTGATCATGTTGCAACAGAGCGCTAAAGTGATATCTGAATTGCCAAAATACAATTTTCTGCAATTTCAGAAGATTGACAGTGATGGTGAGGTGGCTAATCACGATGACCAAGCCCCTGTCTTCAGTGTCTACAATGTGGAGACATTAGCAGTAAAAACATTTAAGACTAAAGAAGAAAGTCAGAGGAGAAGGAAAGGGAAGCAACAAACTAAACAAGAGAAACTTCTAAATCTTGGAAGTTTAAGTTCAAAAGAAAATCAGAGGATAGATATGTCATTGCAATTGGTATTGGTGTTAGCTTCTTCGGTCCACTTCTTGTCCACAAGACTCTCAAAACAGTTCATGAAGCTGCTGAATGTGTCAAAAGATGTCAGCTGCAGATTCTGTCAAAAGACTTCTTCTGCGTTTATAGATCTTTATAAAAATTTATGACAACATGAGCTTAGGTTTCTAATAAGATTTTATAAGGATTTATAAAAATTATAAAGTGTTTATAAAGGTTTATAAAGGTTTACAAACCATTTATAAATGTTTTATAAATCATTTGTTACAATTAGTTAATCTTTCTAAAAGGTTAAAAACAATTTTAGAACTTTATAAACCATTTTGAGAACTTAATAAACTATATCTTATAAATTATTTATAAGGGCTAACTAAATCATTTATAAAGGTTCCCATAAAACTTTTTATGAACCATTAGTACTATTTATAAATCATTTTCAAGGATTTGTAAAAGACTTAGTCTAAATTCTAAACTATTTTTAAGAGTTTATAATTTATAAGAATATATAGAATTTTTTTATTATAATCTATAAGTCATTTATAAGAATATATAATATTATTTATAAGGGTTTATAAAATCGTTTAGGGTTTATAAAATCATTTATAAGGACTTTTAAATTCTAAAGGTAATTCAATTATAAAGTTAAAACATTTTATAAAGGCGTTTAAATCATTTATTAGGGTTTATAAAACATCTATAAGAATAAAAAATAAATTTTTAAAGATTTATAAAAACTTCTAAACACTTAAATTAGTTTATAAGCCTTTATAAATTAGTTTATAAACTCTTCTAAATTAACTTATAAACCTTTACGAATCATTTTATAAGCTTTTTATACATTAAATTAGTAACCTTATTAAATTAGTTTATAAACCTTTACAAATCAGTTTAGTATTTCAAACAACTTCTTGATTTCTTAAAAGCTTGTAGTTATTTGCATTATTAGTATTGTCTCTTTGATGTTTCAGGATAAAGATGAGAGTTCAAAGTCCATTCAGAAGGGATTACCTGTTGTATCATTTTCTATTGGAAGTTCAGCCGAGTTCGTGTATTGTGATCAGATGAATGATAAGCCAGAACATGGGTCAAGAGAGCATGCGAATTACCAGGAGGAGGAGGAGCTTTATTTGGAGCCTGCAATGAATTTGAGATTGTCTGATTTAGCATATACACAATTTGTATTCTTCTAGTCTCTATTGCAACTAAAGGGTAAATGCTGTCTGATTAGGTTCAGAGAATTTTATAAACAATTTATAAAGACTTATAAATTTTTTTGTAAAGTCTACAAACAATTTATAAAATTTTATGGAAAGGTTAAAGTTAATGAACAATTTATAAGGTTTATATAGGTTTACGAATCAATTAGAACGTCCTAATCATTCATAAGAATCTATAACCATTTAGAAAGGCTTATAAAACAATTTATAAGAGTTTGTAAAATAATTTATAAGGGTTTACAAAATATGTTAATAATCACCTTCTTAAACTATCTCGACACCTTCGTCAATTTCTTCCTTTGTTCGCATCGTCTGGATCTCGTCAAGTTCGCTTGAATTCGCGAAATTCGCTGATGATTTCTTTTGGAGCAACTTCCAATTTGATCTACGGACAAGGATTTTCTTATAATAATCAATAAATCATTTATAAGAATATATATAAAATTATTTATAAAGGTTTATAAAATTATTTATAAGGATTTGTAGAAATTCTAAAGATAATCCAATTATAAAGTCTTAAAACATTTTATAAAGGCTTATAAATCATTTATAAGGGTTTATAAATCATTTATAAGGGTTTATAAATTATTTATAATGGTTTCTAAATCATTTATAATGGTTTATAGATCATTTATAAATATTTATAAAATCATTTGTAAATTATTATTAGTTTTTATAAGGCTTTATAAATTATAAACATTATTTTAAAAGCTCAAAATTATTTATAAGACTCATTTTAAATATTTATAATGGATTTATAAATCAATACAAAATGATGTATAAACATTTATAGCATAGTAAAATATTGTGGTTATTAGATCTCTTCATCTACAGCTGTTATAGTTTTACTGATATAATATTTGATTATGCAATTTTTTTATGTAGTGCTAAGTAGTTGCCTTTGTGTGGTGATGCCGAGACTTGAAACTGTTTTATCTTAGTGATTAGATTTCTTCTTCGTATATCATAGTTTACTAGTGTGATCTTTGATTATGAAAGTTCTGCATATAGTGTAAACTAGCTATCTTTGGGTGGTGATGCTGAGGCTTGAGAGTGTTATATCTTAGTGATTAGGTCTCTTCATGTCAGTCTATTGTAGTTTACTGATGTAATTTTTGATTAGGAAAATTCTGCATATAGTGTAAAATAGCTGCCTTAGTGTTGTGATGGTAAGAGTTAGAAACTGTGAAGTCTTGGTGATTAGATCTCTTAATCTGCAGCTATTGTGGTTTTACTAATGTAAGCTTTGTTTATACATTGATTTGAATTTTCATTTCGCAGGAGCTGTATGTGAACATCGGCTGGCCTTTGTACCGTAAACATGGTCATGCTTTTGAGGTAAGAACTTGTTAATTTGGCTTTTTGTATTCCCTTAGATAGTTATTTCTCAAGTAAGAATCACAAGTTGTAAGTAACTTTCTCAAGGAACTAGCTTTCACGTTGAGAAAGCTTAGTCTAAGTACTAGTCAAGAGAGAAGACATAGTGATGGTAATAGCTAGAGAATTGTGTTGTCAACAAATAATGATCAACGTCAGTGTTTCATTTTATCATTATTTTCAAATGGTTGACAGAACATAAGATGATTCCACATGATTCCATGGCAGCAATGTTTCAATGAATCATAATCTGATTCTGCACCACAAATAATACTCTAAAACAGCTGCATCCTAGTCATGATCGGTCTGAAAATCAACTAGCATATCTTGGACCTCCGAGATGATCTCTTGAGAAGGTTTCGGCACATCTGGCTTCCCATATATGTTGTAGCATCCTTAAAGCTACATGCCAGAGGTAAGACCATGAAGAAGTAGAGTAAAATCAGAGTCACTGACCAAAAGCACAAGTGTAGGCTTTATTACAGGATTCTTTACTATGTTCATACCTGCGTCCATCCAAATAGCTTAAGTGATCTAAGTAACGAGCAGCAACTCATGATCCTTTTTAGTTCTTCTTCTGTTACTTTTCTACACCACGAGAGGTCCAAATAATGCAACCTCTTACAATATTTAGCGAGCAAAATAGCAGTTTCTTTACCAACCTGTTAATCAAACACAAACATACACAACAACACAACTCCTTTAATCACTTGGAAGAAACCAGCTTATATAAAGAGGATGAGACTTTTATGTACTAAAACACACTCACTTCTCTGACATTGTTTAGGCAGAGGTTGTTAAGAGAACCACCACAAACTTCAAGAAACGCGGCTACACCTTCATCATTGACAAAGACATGACATAGATTGGTATTAACAACAATAGACAGAAATTATGTTAAAAAAAAAGATAACAAATGGTGAGACTTGAGCAAACCTGAATCGGTTTCTTGTAAATTTGACCGAGTTCAAAGATCTGCAACCATCTGTAATCTCTTTTAGTGAAGCATCTGCCAAATTATCTAACTCTGAAAGGTCAAGAGCTTCCAGGTTAGGACAATATCTCCCAACAGTCCAAAGAGTTCCATCATTCACCCCTCTGATCACCATAAAGAAAACTCAAAAAACATTAGTTCAAGTAGACAAAAAAAACATCCAACTAGTTCCATGATTCAAACTTACACGCAAGAAGTTAACCGTATCTAAACTACTCCTTGGTGGTTGTAAATCTTCTCCATGTTCTATTCCTTTCCTGAAGAAATCCACACAGTACTTCTCCTTGGCTTCTTCATCTCAAAGCTCTCCCCTTGCAAGCTTCTCATATAACTGAGCCTTCTTCTCTAACGCAGCGTAGCTAACTGCTCCGTCTTTAACAGCTTTAAGTTCAAGCTTGTCCCTGCACTTCCCACATTCAAAACAAAACTATTGAATCCAGAACCAAGTCCTATCGTGCCCAAGTTTCATACTTTTTTGCTTAATCCACATCCAATCTTAATCAATTAACAAACCCTAATCTCAAATCATTAAAACCCTAATTCACAAAGCATCTTGTTTCACCGAATTGATAGCAATTTCAAAAACGAAAGATTCAATCTTACATGAGAGCGCGACTCTCAACTCCGGAGTTCTTCGTGGCGAAAGAATCTTTAGCGGCGATCCTTTCTTTGGCGCGATGTTACTGAGCATCGGATCCAGTGAAATCCTTCGTCTGCTTAGCTTCTTCCTGAGACTTATAGAGCTGAGCCTTGAGCTCCATGATTGAGGAAGGACCCAAGCTTTCGATGGCGTGATTCTTCTTCGGCATGATTCGATGATTGACCAATGAATTGAGGGGTAGATTAGTATTTTGCATATTAAAATTTTAGTGGTAAAGATGATTAGTGTAAAAGTGAAATAGTGTATCATGAATGTGCTAGTTTTAGCAATTTCCCATAAAAATATATCGTAATATAAAATTTTGTGTTTGCAAGTGGTAGCAAAGCCTTTAGTAATATAGTAGACCATCTATAAATTTTAAAATTTGATAAATTAACAAATTCTATAAATTACTAAAAGAAATTTGTTTCAATTTGGACCGTTTCTAAATTTGAAACAAATCGATAAAATAAAAAGATAATATTTTTTGGAAAATTCTATGTAAAGATATAGTCCTATTAAAATTATAGATTAATATAGGTATACATATTTTATATAAGTAAGAACCTATTATTATATGTTTGTTTTATATTCACAATTGAATTTTTAAATTTTCTTAACACTTATTTTTGATGAGATTTAGTATTAATAACCTTTTTTAGCACAAAGTATTAATAACCAATGGTTAACATTCACATGCTGAAACATGTGAGATAAAAGGAATTTTTCAAAAAAAAAAAAGAGGAAATTACTAGAATGATACACAAAAGTTGGTATATGACTAGAATAGTATACATTTTCTAAAAATTACTAGAATGTTTTTAGACTCCTAGTAAATTACAATAAACACCCTTGTTTTAATTTTGTTACTATTCATACAAATTTAATTATTAAATCCACATCATAATTTTGACAATCCACATCACTAACTAATTTGTGTCATCAACAGTTACACTGGAAAATCAACAGTCCCATATCTCCGGTGAACAAAAAAAAAGTCTTAATGTCACATTCTTCTCCGTCACAACTCTCGTTAAACCCTAACCGATTACGAAATCACGAAATCCCGAAATCATCTTCGTCACAACTAATACTCTTGTTTCAAACAGTGTTTCCGATATCTTAAATCATCTTCGTCGACCTCGTTAAACCCTAACCGTCTCCGATATCATCTTCGTCGACATCCTCTTCTCCGCAAAAGTTTCGACGTAATCGTATCTACGACATCATCTTCTCATCTTCTCTGGTATGTTGTGCCTGAGTTTGATTTACGTCGTGTCTGAGTTATAGATTATGT
>CAKOAT010204043.1:1898-19183 GCA_932364175.1 Eruca vesicaria subsp. sativa
TGATAACGTTTTGACGGTTTACTCGCAGAAAGCAAATAAAAGTCAAGTTTGAACATAAAAGGAAGGTTTGAAGAGAAATAGAAGATTTCCGCAGAAGAAAAGGAAGGATCGAGAAGAATGGAAAATTCCCGATTTAAGTCAAATCTGGGCGAAATGGAAAGATCGGATAGCCAAGACGAGGAGTATATAAAGAGGAGGTTCCTCTGGAAACTTAGGGTTTTCCCGAAGTTTCCTTATTTATGATTTATTTGACAGTAGGGTGAAATCGACTCCCACATTCACAATCTTATGATTCCCAATTCTTTTAACTCTTTTCCTCCTTCCAACTCTTTGAGATCAAATAAAACATGCTTGTTCGGAGTGATATGGAAAGAACAACCAGAATCTAATACCCACCCGCCTTTAGTTTCATGAAAGCTAGCTGTGAAAATCATAGGATGTTTCTTCTGATGAGCAACATTAGCTGTCTCATAGGTTTTATCTTTCCTATTTGGACAGTCTCGCTTGAAATGACCTTCCTTCCTACAAATCCAACACTCTTTAGACTTCGTAGGATACTTAGTCCTTGACTTGTACCTGTGATCTTTATAATCTTTGCTTTTAGACCGGTTCTTCCCATTTCATCCACCTCGCTTCTCACCTCTTCCTCTAGTCACAAATAGACCTTCAGCACTTGATCTCAACTTACCAGTTAAGCCTTATTCTTTTAACTCAACTTTCTTGGCATACGCAGAAGTAGTCACTTCTTTTGCTATCAACGTTTCCTTCCCATTTCCATACTTCAGTGTATGAATAAGTGAATCATACTGAGGAGGGAGACTCATAAGAATCTGAATAGCTTGATCCTCATTCAAAACTTGTATGTTTAAGCTTGCAAGATCATCAACAAGCTGTAGGAACATGTCTAGATTTTCTTCAATACTCTTACTCTCCACCAGTTTGTAACTTGCAAAGCTTTGCTTTAGATAGATCTGATTAGGTAGAGTTTTAGTTTGCTAATATCCCTCTAGAGCTTTCCATACTCCTAAAGCTGTTGTTTATTTCATGACTTTCCTTAGAACCATATTAGTTAAGCTTGAACATGTCAAGTTCCTTGCATGAATATCTTTCTCTTTAGCAAAAGGATATTTCTTAGCTTCACCTTCAGTCTCTAAGCTTGAGTATTCTTCTTCCTTATTACCCTTGATAACTTCTTCATTAAGTACGTTCCCAAGATCTTGAAGTTCAAGCTGCATTAGCATCTTAAACTTCCACATCCCAAAGTCACCAGAACCATCAAACTTCTCCATATCGAATTTTGTACGAACTGACTCCATCAAGACCTATCAACAATCACAGAATGCAGCAACTAGCAACCAAAACACCAATAGATCAAATCCAGAATCTCAGAGCCGAGGAATCTGGCTCTAATTTAAGATTTGAGATTCAATACGATCTAGATTCCTTCTTCTAGTTTACTTCTGCGATTCGGTTATTGATTTAGGCTTAGGTTGACAAGTAAGAACACACAGCAAATTGTTCACCCATTCTTCATTTCCTAATGACTGGGGAGAATTTCAGACTCTCAAGCTTTTCCACTATTGATCGATAAGATACAATAAGGAAGATGATACCGAGAATGATATCACTTTTTCTTCTGCGGTTATTACAAGCTTATACACAAGACGGTCACCGGAGAAGACTATCACAACAACTACGACATGGACGACTCTCTATCCGCCTTTGAGACTTCGAACGGCGAAGACTAGCAGCCTGCAATGGAGAATGAGGAGTGATCGCGAGAGATATGAACACTTTAGGATCTCTCTATCTTGATCTCTCTTTCTCACCCAGTTGTAATCGCCTCTCCTTTGTTTTCGGTTGTATTTCTCTGTGTCAAACTTTATCGAACTCTGTAACTTCTCTTCTCTATATGAAGAAGACGATGATTGTAACAACCTGTGGATCTCTCTCGTAACAACCACGAAATGCTCCGTTGCGATAACAAGTGTTTATACATCTTTTGGGCTTTTTTCAAATTTGATCCAACACCATAAACCAACTTCGAGTCCAATAGTCCATCAAGTCATTTCGACTCAATACGACAACACTTTACAAATCTCCACACTTGTATTGAGAAATTAGCGAGAAAAACAAAAATCCTCGAGAAGTTGTAGAAATATTCCGACAAACCCATTTCTCAATATTTTCTTGAATTTTGTTTTGTCAAATCCACTACTTGTTTTCTGCTGACACCATCATTTTATGGTGAAATAAAAGTTTCATTTAACGGTGGAGATTTTTCATAATCTAATCTATCCAAGGATTACGATTTTATTCATGATCCTGAAAATGACGTCATTTTACTTAAACAAAAAAGAGCTCACTCGTTGAAGGGTTGATGTATCTTTTCACAAACTGAACCACCATTAAACCATTTTATTTAATCTTTTCATAATTGGAAAGTTTAATATTTTCAGAAGCCTAACCATTGAACATTTTCATAATAGAAACCTTAAAAATAATAGTTCATTCAAGCAAAAGACACGTGTCTAGTTGAAGAGTTGCATCTTTTCAGAAGTTTAGCCATTGAACCGTTTCATAATAAGAAAATATTATCTTCTCAAAAGATTTATCATTGAACTTTTACATAATAGGTTAACAAATTTATATATGGTCTATTCATCCCTCTCCTCGCCGTTATTCTTTTAATTTATTACTAGATTTTTACACGCGCAACCGCGTGAGTGTTTGTTTTCGTTTATCAAAAGCAAATTGTTAAGCGTAATTTTGTTATTATAAATATGATTTTTCATAATATATAATAATGATAAAATTATTAGAGAGTTAATAGAACATGACTTTTTAGTAGTAGTCCATTTTTTTAAAAATCACACATGAAGTCAAGTCATAACTTCTGTTTAATTATATAAAATTATTTACGTAGGATTACTTACAATCAGAAATAAATCGTCTTTCTCAAAAAAATTTGTTTTTGTCTGTTATGTTAACCCATCCACAATTTCATAGCTTTTTGTCTACTGAATCCGATTCAAAACCAAAGCATACATGTTTTCATCTAAACGCTGATCTTATGCTTTAATTCATGATATTGAGTATGACAGGAATTTTACTTAAACAAAAGAGTAGGTCTGGGCATTTTACCCGGACTCGAAGATCTAACCCGAAATCGATCCGAAAAACCCGGTACGGGTAAGAACCGGCCCGATCAAATTACTATATCGGGTCTTGTTGTAGAGGACCCGCGGGTCTTGGATCCGACCCGGACCGAACTCGAAACCTGATGGATACCCGAATTAATAATGTAAATTAAATAAAATGCATTGAGGGGGAACCGAAGACGAGTTGTTTCTATAGAGAGTAAAGGGATCAACCACTAGGACACATCTCGAATTGTTGTTGTATCTCGAATTGAATTGTTGTATCTCGCATAGTTTAATATATACACATTTTAATATAATAAAAACACAAATTTTGAATAAAATTTTGAATATTTTCGGATATATAAATATTTTCAGATTTTTTTTTGTATATTTAGGTATTTTTAGGTCGAATCCGAACCGAACCCGATCCGACCCGGACCTGGTACGACATGAACCGATCCAAAACCAAAAATTTGAAATTACCTTATCGGGTCCTAAACTCCTAGACCCGAAAGACCCGGATCCGAAAGGACCCGATCCGAATCCGATCCTTCAACCCGACCCGACTTTCTTTAATGGTTGTATCTTTTCACAAACTGGACCATTTAATCCTTTCATTAAATATTTTCACAACTGGGAAGTGGTATATTTCTAGAAGCCAAACCATTGAACACTTTCATAATAATAACCTTTAAAAAATTAATGCATTTAAGAAAAAACATGTTTATTATTTGAAGAGTTGTATACTTTCAGAAGCTTAACAATTGAATCCTTTCGTAATAAAAACAAAAATACATATCCTCAGAATATTTACCCTTGAGCATTTTTATAATAGATTAACAAATTTATATATGGTCTATTCATCCCTCCCCCTCACCCTTGTTCTTTTAATTTTTTGTTTATGAGGAGCTCCTTACAGTCAGAAATATATCATATTTATGAAAATTCATTGTTTTTTCTGTTATCTTAACCCATCTAGAATTTCATAGTCTTTTTATCTACTGGATCCTGATTCCAAACCAATTCAAACATGTTTTCATCTAAACGTTGATGTCAAGAATTTTTTAATAGGAAACAAATAAATGTAACCGTGGAGTTTCTTCCTAATCTCTAATCTAATGGCTATGATTTCATTCAGGATCCTGAATATGATGTCATAGTTTCACTTAAGCAGAAGAGGTTTTCATTAGGGTTATATCTTTCACAAACTGAACCATTAAACCTTCATTGAATTTTTTTCATAATAGAAAGTTGTATGTTTTCAGAAGCTTAACTATTGAGCCGTTTCATAATATAAACTTTTTTAAAAAATCATTCACTTAATCAAAAACATGTTCTTTCATTGAATAGTTCTTACAGAATGAATAATTCTTTGAACAGTTAATGGGCTTCTCCTTTGCATACATATATCATTCACTTCCGTGTTTTTGAACAGTTATTCATTCTGTAACAAGTTTGATCTTTTACAAGTTTTTAACTTCTGTTGAAAAACTACCTTTTTAATATACTTCCGTGTTAACACTTGTATTGGTTTTACAATGATTTGCAGAAATGTCTTGTCATCGAAAAACTATATCTAACCGTTTTGTCATACATGATGGAGTGAGGCAATTTAAAAATATTTCTGAATTCAGTTATGCTGGTGGTGAATATGAGAATTTTGTTTCCAAAATGTTATAATGAACAAGGTGAATAATACTCCCTCCTTTTCTAATTATATGTCATTCTAGTGTAAAATTTTGTTTCAAAATAAGTGTCGTTTTATAATTTCAATGCAAAATTTATTGATTTTAAATGTCATTCTATTTTTTCATTGGTTGAAAAGTGGTTAGGTGTATGGGTAATTGTGTTTTTATTTTGAAAATATGGAAAATTAATTATTTCTTAATCTGTGTACAAAAACATAGAATGACAACTAAATTGAAACGGAGGGAGTATTATTTTCTGTTTTATCTTTAATCACATATCTTCATATTTTATTGTAGGATATCTCTTAAAATAAACGAAAGAAGTAAGTTTCTCTCGTCACAACGTTAGGACCTTCTATGGTAAAACTATAATTGTGGGAACCAAAATTCATATCGTCGATTTCCATAAATAAATGAACTTAGTGAAAATCATAATTTCTCAGAGGTCCCGGCTATCTACTTAACCACATGCAAGTAATCAGAATACGAGAAAGATAGTAAAATAATATAAGAATCAAAAAGAGAGTGAAAGCTTTACCTAAGTTGGTGTAGGTTAATGGGCCTTAGTATTGGGCATTTTCCTGACTCGGAAGGATGACTTCCTTTCTTGTACGGATGCTACTCAGATATGACTCGGCTAACCGTTAGTCATCAGTAACTTGTCTCTTATCGGTCGATTATGGTTTTATGTGGGCCCTGAGGGGCGGGTAGAGTCCACCTCCTATAATATTTATTAAATATAGCAATTGTCTGAGACGATGAATCAAATAAAGCAATCCTCTTAAATCAAACTTGAACACAAGATCAAGGATCCCCTGTTTTATTGGCCAATTTTACAGAAGAAAGAAGAAACATGGAGAAATAAAATTCCAGATGTTAGATAGAAACGATGAAAATTGAATAGACATATTTGGGTGTGAGAGGAATCTTATGAGTCGGAAATTTGTCGGGTCATATAGTGATAATGGAGTAATTGGGGGAATCTCAAAGAGCTTTTGAATTCATTTTATCATTAATAAAGGTGGATTTAAGGTTAGAGGAGATGGAGAAGCTGGAGTTTACGTGTGGAGTTATAACCAAAGTTTGAACTGATCAGTTTTCCTTTGCATGTGAGATGATGAAGGGAAGAGTTATTTGGTGATGTGGAAATTGTAATTAACATAGCATAATATATGATTAAATGATTTATTTTGATGATGCGCTTTGCACAAAGAAATACTAAATATTTTTGCATTCATAAGACTACACTTTAAACGGATTTTACTGTTGGAAATGCAGAAATTTTGCATGCAGAATTCTTCCGAAAATGGAATACCGCATCTGTCCTGTTTGAGCTAAAAAAATTCAAACAGAGTAATATATTACTGTCATTAAACACTATACAATTTTGAATTCGTCAGAAAATCAAATATATCAATCCGGCGCATAGGGTCGGAATACCACTAATTTAGTATAAAACTTTTTTGTATCATTTTTTTGGCACATTTACCCTTTCCATTTATCAAAATTAATGAAATAAATAGTATGAACCAAAATATGTAAAAATAGAAACAATTAATGAAATACCCACATCCACAAATTGGTATTTTTCGGGTTGTGCATTTTTTAATTAAAATTTATCATTATATTCTACAAAAAGAAGATTTATCTTCTACTAAAAGTGGCATAGTGAAAATTGGTTAAACCAGTTATTATACTTTCTCTAGAATCAATAATCTAAAGCTAGAGTTTCCGTCATGGGTTTGAGTAGCATTAGCCACTCATGAACGTCTCGAATGCCGGATTTCTATGGGTCTCATGGGATTAATTTTAGGGCCTAGAAAACATTTGGAATACCCACGATTATCAAAAGTAATAATAATGATAATAATAATAATAATCTACTTTTAAATAGAATTCTAAATATGAGGAATGCAAAGTCTATGCATTCTAAAGGTATCTAAATGTAGCTTCTACTTTTATGAGAAATTCTGAAGTTCTATGAATATGAAATCTAGATACAACTCAAGAGGCTACACTTTATAGAATCAGTTTATGAATTAGTTGTTTGTTTTCTACGTAGTCTAGAAGCTACTATCAACGGATAAGAAAAACCAGATTTCCAAAAATATAGAAATTTCCGTTATGACAATATTCTAAAAATATCTGTAATTTTTTTTACTTTACTATATAGTGTAGAGGTTATTTTCTTGTAAATAATCTAAAAATTAGAATTAATCTATTTCTTCTTCATCAAACCATGATTTCTCCATATTTTTATTTTTAAAAAAAATTTAATTTTAGTTAAAACTGTATTTTATTTTATTTAATTTTAATGTTAATATTTTTTCTTTTCTTTTATTTACAATTTTATTTCATTTGATCTTTTATTAATATTTGAAAATATTGTATCCTTTTGTTTTAATATTTTTAACTATATTTTTAAAAATCATTTCCTTTTATTTTTAATTAAAATCTTTTAAATATTATTTTCTTTTATTCTAAAACATATTTTAATTTTATTTATTCTTAATTATTTTTTTATCCTTTAAAGTAATTAAAAATTGTATTTTATTTATTTAGTCAAGGGCTAGTTTTAGGATTATGAAAAAAGATTATACTAAAAGGATAAACTAAGGTTGATTTTTATTTTAAAGAGACAATGATAGTAAATTTTTGTTCTATTTTTTCATATTTTCCAAAATTTAATTGTTGCACATTATGCAAGGAAACAACGTGTTTACTTATAAATTTTGGTCAAAAAATCTTATTTTTGTTTCAAAGACGTACGCGAGAATCATAATAACCCTTTCATCCAGAATCTATACTGTTATTTGGGAAGTAAATTTGCTGATTTTTCATCTTCTGCATAATTTTAGGTAATTTTTCTTATTTTTCATGTTCTTAAGATTTTACTAATGTTTAATTATTACCCTTAATGAATAACTAGGTTTACTAATATATAATTAACCATAAACTTAAAATAAATTAATATATAATCAACCATAACTTTGAAACATTGATTTGATTATCAGTATCTAAAATAGTTTATATTAACTAACCATAAATTAAAATTGAATTAATAAATAAGTATCCATACATTAATTATTATATTAAAATATTATCTATACTATTATGTGAGAGGTAAAGTTGGTTATGTGTCATCTTCTCCATAATTTTAGGCAATTTTGTTTACTTTTTACTAGGGTTGGCCTGTGCAATATACTTTTCGTCCGATGTATATAACTATATAAGTGAATATCTTCATTGTATGTATTTATATAACCTTTTGCAAAGTAGTGTATATTATGTTTATCATTTTAAACAATGCTAGGTTTTGTGGGGATAATGTATCTCAAGACTAATTATGTTAGAGTTCGTATTTGTGTCTATATTAATAGATTGCGGCGCATGACATATTATATTGGGTGGATGAGATGTAGGTCATGTTCTTGTTATATTTTTTTTTTGATTACTATAAATTCATAATTGGTTGGTTAATTATAAGTTAATATAATGTGGGTTTTCAAGAGTAGACATGTGGTTTTGATGATTATAATTTGTAGGATTGGATTGGACATTACATGATTGCATTTGCTACAGTCATGTTAGGCTGAATACTTATAAACTAATTATAAGTAAGCTTTCTACAAAGGATATTTGTTGAAATCCCACAAATTTTGAATTGGTTTGTAAGACCAAATATTGAGTTTTCTAAAGAAAAATGGAATATTAAATGGAATATTAAAGGATTAAAGCATGTCAATAACAAACCATAAATGCATTTTAGGAAGAAGAGTATGTTAGATTTTTGAAATATATGCGGGAGTATTATTTATTTGGTTTAAATCTTTCATATTTGTTTATATCTATGTTTATTTGGTTTAAATCTTTGATATTATTTATTTGGTTTAAATCTTTGATATTTGTTTATATCTATGTTTACGTGTTTATTTATCATTCGAATGTGTTTTATGACATTATATTATTGTAATTAATATTTTTATTTCCTTTGTTATTTTATAATTAAAAAATCATTATATTTGTATGCATTTGACCATTTATCTCTATAATTGTTAAATGTATTTATGTTTAATCTTATTTTGAATGTATATATATATATATATATATTTAAATATATTATTTTAATTTTTTTGGATATTTTGATTTAGTTTGTATTATTAATAGTTCCCATTTTGATTAGGTTTTATTTTCTAATTAATTATGAGTTGAGTCAAACCATTAATTCGATTCGTGAGAATAAGGGATTCTGGTCTCTTTTCATCGACAATAGAACCCATCTGATTTTATTCACGTTTCGGTTTTTAACTTGGGCTGCAAGTGGACATCGTATTGTCTGGTTCAATTTGGTTCTTTAAATTATGCTTCTAGTAGGGCTTTTATAAATCTGGTTTTAATCACATAAGTTGTAAAACTGATTATATGGTTGGTCCATTGGGCACCTTTGCACATCACCATCGCTCATGAGGTCAAATCTAATTTTATTTTTTCTTCTTCTTCTCTTCCTTACACCCATGTTTATCTACTATTCTTTTTATGTGTTGTTATTCTTTTAATATTTGCATGTACGTGAAGTTAAGAGGCATTCTCGATATCGCCTCCAAATCACCACTTCCATTAAGCCTCTTCATGTTTGTGAGGTCTAAGATGTGAGACGAATCCAAGTCATAGCCATGGCATTCTTCACCACCAACTACCACCGGTCATGGATCTGTACCACCGGTGAGCAGTGAGTGAGCAGAGGTTCAGCCCGTGTCGCATGGGTTTTAAGGGTGTATGGTAGCTCTAGATCGGAATAAGCAGAGTTTGAGTCATCAGCTTCCAAGGTTGAAGCTCCGTTGTGTGTTGTAAATCTGACTACCGCTTCCAACTATCATAAGCAAATGATTAAGTCATGGTACGTTGATGAAGCACCCCTTGAGATCATAGGTTAGATTACACGGTGGAAAGTTTTGAAAAAAAAAATCAAAGATATGGAGTTTTGAAATTCTTGATTTTATTAAATATAATAACGTCTAAACATGATGTAGATATTAAGAGACTGTGCCTATTTCGTTCGGGCCTTGATACAAATTTATTTGCCAAATAAAAAAATGTGACACATGTCATTGTCTACTATTCTTTTTATGTGTTGTTATTCTTTTATTATTTGCACGTACGTGAAGTTAAGAGGTGTTCTCATTGTCGCCTCCAAATCACCACTTCCGTTAAGTCTCTTCATCTTTGTGAGGGCTAAGATGTGAGCAGAGGCGGAGTCACGTTAAGGGGAGGGGGGTCAAGTGACCCACATGAATCTAGAAAAGTTTAGCTTTTAAGCTTATGTAAAAGTTTATTGTTGTGGTGAATTGGTCAATGTCTCCCTTTTTGACCCATATGTCTAGAGTTCAAGTCTCATTAACATACCTTTTAACCTATCTAGAGTAATTGTGACCCATGTGAATTTAAATTCTACCTCCGCCACTGGATGTGAGACGAGTCCAAGTTGGAGCCATGGCATTCTTCACCACCAACTACCACCGGTCATGGATCTGTACCGCCGGTGAGCAGTGAGTGAGCAAAGGTGCAGCCCATGTCACATGGGTTTGAAGGGTGTATGGTAACTCTAGATCGGAATAAGTAGAGTTTGAGTCATCAACTTCCTAGTTTGAAGCTCTAGTGTGTATTGTAAATCTGATTACCGCTTCCGGCTATCATAAACAAATGATTAAGCCACGGTACGTTGATGAAGCACCCCTTGAGGTCATAGGTTTTGTTTACACGGCGGAAAGTTTTTAAGAAAATCAAAGATATGGAGTTTTGAAATTCTTGATTTTTATTTAATACTAGTGGTTTGTCCACGTTACGTGTAGATTAGTTGTTGATCGTGTAGTCCAATGAATGATACTCCCTCCATTTCACTTTAGTTGTCATTCTAAGTTTTTGCACAAAAATTAAGGAAACATTTAATTTTACATATTCAAGATAAAACACAATTATCTATACACCTAACCATTTTTCAACCAATAGAAAAATAGAATATTATATAAAACTAATAAATTTTGCCTCGAAACTCTAAAACGACACTTAATTTGTGACAAAAAATTAAGTATAGAATGAAAAATATTCTGAAACAGAGGAAGTATGTATTTTGAAGCTATGTGTGTTGATATTAGCACTTTAAATTTTGATTCTCTAGCTTTAAAATGGTGATGATGTTTTTTGGTTAGTTCAGTAGAATTTATCCAATGTTTTTGACATCTGCAAGTAATGGTGACTTGTTGTTTGGATATGTGCAAATACATTGATTGTATGTGAAAATTAGTAAATTATTTGGTCCATTTATTTTTTTGGATGGACATTGCGTTATTTTTGAAAACTGCAGTTTTGAGTTATAAGATTTTATTAATCAAGCGGATTTCTTAGACTATTAGCTTTATTATTGGTTTAATTAAATTGAACAAAATCAATATGTTGTGATAAACACACATGTTTAATTTTACACACATGTTTAATTTTACACACATGTTTAATTTTCAGACTAAAATTTTGTGAATGCCATGAGGTAGCTTTGTAATCAAGTAATTGCTTTTAAAATTTTCATTTATAAAAACATCATAAAATAAAAGAATTCTATAACACCACATCTTCTCTATTAAAAGAGAAGTACCAAATTTATCTACTATTTAGAAGTCATATTGGACCATGTCATTAATTATTTAATTTGACTTATTTGATTGTTACATTTACCAATCAAATATATATTATTTTAAAAATATCTTAGTAATTAATAAATATATTAATAATAAATGAATTTAAATACAACAAAATCTGTTGAAAAAATCTAACAAGATCTTACCAAAAATTTAAATATTTTTTTTAAATAAATATTTCTTTATTTACTTATTAGATATAATTATAGTTAAAGCTAAAATATAAATTATATATTTAAAAATTTTAGTTATATATTTATAAAATAAAAATATACCCGCACGAATGTGCGGGTGAAACTCTAGTACAAAATTAAAAGAGAAAGAGCTTTGTTTCATGTAACATAGTAAATAGTGTGAATAAGTTTAGAACTGAAAAAACTCAGCGGAACATCATTTCATTATAGCGTAAAGGAGAAGATAAGATTTATGTTTTACTTGTATATTTTTAAATGTGGTAAATTTCATTATGCAGGAAGATTATAGCTGTTTTGTGTAACATTTTACATTTTTATATTTTTATGTATCTGATTTTTATATTGGATGTCAAATATGTATTATGAAATTCATATTTTAGTTTTTGGATATCCATCTTGGTTGTATTTTTCTACTGAAAAAAACTTCTCAGTTTTTGTATTTGTGTGAAATTATATGTGTATTATTATATATATTTTATTTAATTGAAAGTATAAAAAACTTAAGTTTGATGATGGTAAGCGTGGAATAATTATGTTTTTTAACATCTGATATTTGTTTATATTTTTGCAAGAGGGATGCAAGGGAACATTTTCTGTGTTAGGTGTGGAGCGGAGAAGGAGTCGATTAATCATGTGTTCTTTGCATGTCCCCCAGCATGTCAGGTTTAGGCTTTATCAAAGATACCATCTAATCCAAATATTTTTCCTTCCAGTTCTCTATTTACAAATATGGATCACTTATTTTGGCGAATACGTCCAAAAATGGACGATCATCACTTCGCATGGAAACTGTGGTACCTTTGGAAAGCCAGGAATAGCAAGGCGTTTAATAATTTGGAAATTACGTTGAAACTCGCAGAAACGGAATCGATTCTTTGGAGTGAGGCTCAGTTGGCTCAGTTGGCACAAACACAGAGGGCTCCAAACCAGGGTGAGGTTTGGGACATTGCCGGTGGTGTTTTACAGATAGCTCATGAAAAGTTAAGGAAGAGTTTTCTGGACAAGGTTGGTATAGCACATTAGAAGGCTTCCAAGGATTAATGGGGGCAAGAAATGTCAGAGCAAGCCTTTCACCCCTACATTCGGAGGTGGAGGCGCTAATTTGGACAATGGAATGTATGAGGAATTTGCGTCAATACCAAGTCACTTTTGCAACGGATTGTTCTCAGCTGGTGAAGATGGTGTTGGAACCAGAGGAATGGCCGGCGTTCACAACTTATTTGGAGGACATTAAGACGCTGAAAGATAGCTTTCACAGCTCAGAGATCATCTATGTACCAAGAACACATAACTTACAGGCAGATAGCCTAACACGCAGTGCCAGGAAACAATCGTCCTTTGTCGTTCACTTGGATGCAGAGCTACCAGTTTGGTTCACAGAGTCTACATGAGTCTGTTTGTTTGATGACAAAAAAAAAGCATTTATTTCAATGTAGTTCTCTGAGGGAATTACCTTCTATTTTTTCATATTTGTGTGAAATTATAAGTGTATTACTTTATATATTTTATTTAATTGTATGTTATATATATTTTTAAGTTTGATGGTGGTATATTTGGAATGTATTCTATTTGTGATTATGAGATAAGATCAATGCAATTAGGTGTTCTATTTGTGATTTCAAATTATAATCTACCAATTATTAAATAATAATCCTAAACTGAACGACGCTATTTTCTGCTGCTTGAAGTAACAAGGATCCTCTTCGTCCACCAGCATAAGATTCAAATAATACTTGACATTGAATATGTTGTTGATTTTGTGACATATCAATTTACCCTAGCAACTGGTTACGCGCCGGTTTTGTAATATTATCAAGTTATTTTGATACATAATTTAGTTGTACCATATATAAGATTCTACACGGAATTGTACTATTCTTTTTTTTTGTTATGTTTATTTATATTTTATATTTCTATGAAAGTGTTAATTTTCTTTAATGGAATTTTTTCAGTAGTAAAAATAATTTTTGTTTGAAAAGTATAATAGTTGAATTATTTATTCTTTTAATGGATTTGTCATTTTGATATAAGCTTAAGTTGTTTTTATTATGATATGAGCTTAATTAATAAATTTTGAATTCATCTTACAACAAAAATGTAAATAATTAACATTTATATATTTTTTGTTAAGTTGTATATAGTCTTGGGTTTATCTTTATAATTAAAAAAGATAAATTAGTTTTGTAGAAAGAATAGAGGGAGGTAGAATTAGAAAGTTGGAGAAATATGTGTTTTGGTTACTTAGCAAATTTTGGTATAGTTTTGTGGTCATAATGGGAGTTTTCCCTGGGGTCCAGTATGTTGACGATTTGGTCAATTGTTACCTGAGGTTCAGAAGTGATAACAAACTGGTTTATCTCAGCAACGGTAAGAGATTCAATTTTATGTGAGTGAACCACCTTTGATGAAGACCCAGACTGGTTTGTCACACCACCTGGTAGACTGCAAGGAGATAACGACAAGAAGTCAATTGTTTAAATTGGAAAAAAACACCAATATCAGCAACATAGGAAACGCTTAAACCGATAACTAATTGTCAACATTTCCCACCAAAATATACATGAAAAGAGAGCACATAAAACATTAGAATAAGAAAACTCGTCTGTCAAACACCTCTTTTCCTGCAACTGTCTCAGTGTAAAAGTAAAAATGAGTGGCAGAAGTCCCATTCAAGTATAAGTTCCTTGTGGAAACAAACGGTTTTTAGTAACAAAAAGGCAGTGACCACCTTCTCTCCCCCTCTCCTCTTTTATATCAAGATTTATTTCAATATATTTTTTAAAAATATTAGCTTTATATGGTTACAAAATTTTTGTTGTGACATTCATAGATGTCCCGAAGCATATAACAAACTCTACACATTGCGTAATCTTATTGTGAAGGAAAGTCACAAAAATTTTAACTTAAGAAACTTTTTTGTTATTGTTGGTGTGTTCTACCCATTTACATTTCACAACCTGATTTGCTTCTGCTACAAAAACATTTTGATGTTAATAGTTTTTTTTGATTATATAGACAAATCTGTAATCCAACACAAGATCAAAATAAACAATAATGAAATCAAAGAGATAAATGGATATTCATAAATGAATCACACTAAAGCGTGCATCATATTACAATTGTATAAATAAATTTCTTTATTCAACAAAATCAGGTAATCAACATAATAAGGTTATTTTATTCACAGCATGCGCCGCCAAGTTTCCTCAAAATTTACCAATGAGCCAAGGAAGGAGGAGCCAGTATCTCTCATCAAGACATAGGAACCAAAATCTATCTTGTGCTAAATTTTTTTCATCTATGGGTTGCGACATATCTAAAGGGTTCCAAGAAGCATTTCTTCTTCTGTTCGCTTCCGCATCAGATTCATAGAAGATTTCCTCTGTTTTTTTTATACCATGCTCTCCAGGATGCTCAAGCTGGAGTTTAGAACTATATCAAAACCATTACAGAAGACATAAACACTAATTAGAAAAGTCGAGGGCAGTACAACACCATGTTATATCTGTAGACTGGAGGCCAATAGTAAGAACTGGGACGCGTTCAGAAGCTTGTTCCAGTGTGTGCTATGGTAATCGAAGAGTTAGAATGACACCAACAAAGATGAGCGACCATTGGTAGAAAAAAACTTGAGCATATTTGAACGATAAGAGTATCTTCTTATCCACATTGAGAGCACAAAATTATTGCAGAAGCTTCAAATCCACTTGCATAACCAAAGTTTATTAAATCAATTAATCACAACAAAATATTAAAACATTCTCATGAAGGAAGCAAAACGAAATATAATAGAATCGAATGAATGTAAGCGGAATCAAAATTTATTAAATCTACGAATCTGAACAAAGTAAAAAAAACATTCTCATCAACGAAGTAAAAATATATATAAGAAGATCGAATGAATGTATCGTCAAGAGGGTTAATCATAATCAAAGTATCTTAAATCAATCTACTAAAACAAAATCTAAAAAATAAACTGAATGAACGTATCATCGAGGTTTCTAATCCGACTCAAGGATTCTTACATTATCATCGATGAGCAACATGTCAACAATGATCAGCTCCCCTCCTTTTTTGCTATTTATGGCCTCCCACAATCGGAGTAGTCGCACCTCCGCCGTGTTAGAGCAACGGCCGGCTTACAAATCGGCAAGGAGAGAGTAGGAAGACGCCATCGTCGGAATCATTTGGTAGAGAAAAGTTTTCTTTTGGGAATAATTTGAGTTACATTGTACATCGTTGGAGGGTCTGATATTTATAATGGGATTTTTTAGGGGGTCCTATAGTACGTGAAGAGATCGATTGAATGCGTCGCAGTGGGAGGAGTGGGATAGTAATAGAGAAACTCAGAGTTAATCAGCTATTAATGCGAGTTGTAGACGTAATGGTAATCGGGGAGGCGTTTAAGCTTTTGTGAAATGGTGTCGGCTATCGTTGGAGACGCAATGGAGAAGAAGCATAAACCTAATACAAATATGGGCTTCACATAATATTTCACTGGGCCAGCCGAAATCTATGAAAATAGTAGGCCGTCGAGCAGATTGCTACCGGAATTCGACATGATTTGATTAAGCGGAATACCCGCTTGGACAGGTGCTGAGGTGGCAGAAAATGCCCCTATCTCACAGATGACATGGCACAAGGAGAAGTGACAAAACTCAATTTTATTATATAAGATAATTAACGTTTAAAATGATATCGATATTAAGAGACTGGCTTTGATACAAATTTATTTGCCAAATAAAAAAATATGACACATGTCATTATCTTAACAGATAACTAGTGACATGGTCATTATCTTAGAGAAAAATCTACTTTATATAATAAGATGCTCTTATGATTTTGACTAATAATTCATTACTACCATTAATAATAATTAGATTTATTACATATAATTAACCATAAACTAAAGACAAATTAATATATAATTAACCATTAATTAGAAACAAATTTTATTTATTTGATGATTATCATTATCTAAAATAATATACTATTGAATTATCATTTTGTATATGAAAAATCATATCTAAGATTAATATTTAACTTATTACTAAATATTTAAAAAAAAAAAATTTTGTTTATGTTACTTGATAAAAAATATTATGTTTGGATAAAAATTTATACATATAGAGAGTTTTTTTAATTTTTATTAAATATTTTAATGTATGAACAGTAATTTATTTTAATTATATTTGAACTGATAATTAATCCCCTATATATTAATTGAGAAACATTTGAAAAGATGTAACCTCAAGTTTGTATTAATTAAAAAGTAACCTTGCTTAGTTGTCAATCAATTAGCATACCAATTAAACTGACGTGGCAGCTTTAGGTTCAATTGAAATTTGCTAGGGAAAAATAATTAGAGACGTATATAACGCATGTAACATAGTTTATATATTTATATATATCGCACGCATGTAATGGAAGAAAAGGAAAATATACGATTTGATAACGATTTGCATATATTAACTATAATAACTTCATTCCTTTTAATTTATGGAAGTGTATATGTAAAATGGAAATTACTTTGTGACCAAGTACATACTTAATGGTAAAGGCAAGTGTATA